>JAPYMA010000765.1:0-15655 GCA_035041965.1 Anisakis pegreffii | reverse complement strand
CTTAAGATATAGCATCTCATAGAATTCCATTTCGCTCCGCAATATTGCTCAACGAGAGTTATCATATGCGAGTGGGCAAATATCGGCAGAGTTATTGTATGGGAGAATTCGGGTTCTAGCGGGTGATTTTGAACTTCAAAGATTGATACATTCCAAATGATACAACCACTTGAAGGTGTGGCTGGCAGAAATCATTTCTTATGGCTGAAATCTTGTATGAATATTTGGCTCATTTATTGATGTCACATGTAAAATCTATGAGGGTCATACTTTGCAATTAGCTACAACGTCTTCAGAGTGCTTACTAGGTACTTCCAGATATGGATGGGAAAGTCATCTTCAGTCGGCTGCATCCTTAATGGAACTAAATGTTTCGCTGAGGAAGGCTGAGATCTTCTAATCTATACCAACTTAAAACCACCATCCGCAATATGATTCCGCACATTCAACTAATCGACGAAATTACGCAAAAAACGTTCAGCACGAAAACAATATCCACTTAATATTTTATCATTCATCAACAAAAACAATTAGCAACATCGCAAAATATATTTCTATGAAAATTTGTTTGTAACGAGAAGTGAAATTGGATATCTAAAATCAAAACCACAATTTTATGGATTTCACTCAGACCCTTCAATACACGGAACAAGTTTCAGATTCGTAATCAGTGAAGAGGATATCGAGACGTTACAAACAAACAAACAGAAAACTTGTCATTACATATGAAGTGAAAATTTATCGTTTAGACACACGAAATAACTACCACTGATCACTTCGACCTTTCGATACGAATAATTTATTCGAATTCATGCCAACTTTGAGCCATTTCTGTGCGTTAAGACGTCGCATGAAGCGAATATCTTTCGCTCGTTGAACAGCCAATGTACCTAATAACAAGCATCATGAAACGATGAACATTCATCACGTTCTATAACATAATTCGACAACAACTGCCTACTGAATGACTCGACATTCCTTCCTCATCAAATGGATAAATGAATTCTGTAACCGAGCAATTTCCAAATACAACTCGAGATAAGGGTATTTTAATTTCGATGAATTTCATAACTATACGCCCAAACGTCCCAAAAGTGTATTTTGTATATCGATCAATATTTCACATTCAATATACATTTTTACAAGCAAACGAGGAGGAATATTTCATTTGGAAGACAAATTTAAAAATTAAAACGTCACAATTAATTAACCAGTCAACTGTAGATTCAAAAAACCGACCTGTGGTACCCGTCCAACCAATCGCTTTGTACTGTCCGATCAGTTTATTGATCGCTTCCCGATTTGTTAACTTTCTATTCCCAGTTTCACCTTGTCCATTCAACGGTTTCAAATGCTGACGATAGTATCGCATCAAAGAACGATGACCCAATCGAGCGCCTTCAATCAGTAAAACTTCAGTTACTTACTTTCAGTGTCGTCAGGAAAACGACTGGCTGCATTTAGCGCAAAATAGAGTTCAGTTTTACAATACACATCATTTGTTACACTGCGAATAATATTTCAGACAATCCAACAAACCAATGAATATAATCTCAATAATCATGATAACGATAATAACACTACCTGATGGTAAAATTAATGAGTAACCATCTTCGATCAGAATATCGTTTGGTTCACCACCCTCTTCAGTACCCTCTGGATACATTGAACTAGAATTTCCATCATTGCACTCATAAGTTTGAGCATATAAAATTGATAGGCCACTCAACAATGCACACTTCCTTTCATGGATAGCAATAGAGACAAACAAAATTGCTCAAGAGAGAAACCAAACAAACGAAACTGCTGAAAGGATAAACCAAATGAACCTGTAATCATAGAATTCCTCAAATTCAAGCATAGCCATCCCTTCATGAGCGACTCGACAATGCGCCTTATCTCGCATATGTTTCTGACATGCATCCATTGATCGGAACCGTTTACCTTTCTCATTACACAACAAACATATATTACCACTACCAACCTTTAGACCTTAAATCAACACTCCAATTCGAATATTAATGTTCCACATTTAACAACTCGATCAGTCACACTCAAAGATTCAAAAGTCGTAAAAATTCGTAAAATCGGAAATTCAGCGAAGAAGTTCTTCTGAAGAATTGAGCGCACGAAACGAACCAAGGTAATGCAGCATTCCCTGAATATCGATGCAGTATTCAGCATCAGGCAAAAAGAAACCATGCGAAACGCCCATATGTTCGAGATTACGTTCCATCGAGTTCGACTGATGAGAACAAAACAAACAACACGTTGTGGGGATTGCCTTCAAGTTCGTATTTGAATTTTAGAATGAAATTTGTCGCAATTAAATGATCATCGTTTAATTAAACTGATAACTTGTACCCAATTGGAATTCAATTTAACTGTACTGATGCTTATTGAAAATATTCATTCACGCAGATAGAATGTCATCAACGTCACCGATGTGATGATCTTTTAGAGAAAGGATTATTTTGGATAACTGAAGGAGTAATTCGCGCAGTAATTATTCGGTATTAGCAATTCACTTTTCGTGTTATATTATCATATACCCGAACAATCGCCAGAAAATTATTTTTCGCAGTTCCTAATCAAGACGCGTATCAAAAAAGAACATAACTGCGATAACTAACTTTTGACTCATCAAATTCAACATCATCCTCATCTTCAGTTCCATGGTCTGTTACCCATCCTTCACTGTCGGAACCATCCACATCTTCTTCAGATTCAGAGCCGTTCATTTCTCTATCGATTTTCGATTCCGCATCCAGCACTTCTTGTGAAACTATCGATTTCTGCTGACTCGGTGATAAAGACGAATTTGAAATGGTGTGTTGGGGTTCTGTCTTAAAGGCATATGTTAATTCCAAAAGAAGTACTGGCACTCTTCTATTTTAACAGTCAACTGTCGCATTTTGAGCGAAAATTTTTTCAAGTCCGAAAGAGAAGGCTCTCTCACATCACTTTTCTCTTTACGAACATCGCATGTATCGCTCACCATATCCGTCTACGGTTGAGAGGTACTCCGAAATTAACACTAATTCGGCACATCTTTCCGAGACAGACAAACAAAATGTGAATGTTAGTTCTGTTCGTGTATAATTTCTCTGTAAGTCTATTTTTTTCGACAATATATCGCAAAAACCAAGATAAAAACCTTATCATTTGATGATTTGCGTTGTTGTTGTGATATGGATGATCCTTTAGTTTGATTCTCTTTGTGTCGCTTCGAATTTAAATGATTCTCAAAGGCATTCGTCGATTGAAATTGTTTGTTGCATAATTCACAAAATGACGATCTGGTGGCCAGTTCTTCTTTTTCCGCATTCTTCTGAAGTATTGTTGCTCCGATCAATCATTTCTTACAGTTTGCTATGAATAACGACCATAAGAAATTCAAAAAAAACTTCTCTATACTTACCTTATCTTTGAACGACAGGACTTTCTGTTCGAATTGATGTGCAGTTATTGGCGGTAAATCAGCCACCTTGAATGATGATAAAGTGTTAAACAAGTGCACAATTTCGAATGCGATCTTATAAAAGATGATGAATTAGAATAAATGTACAGAAATCAAAGCGTTCAAATTTGTGTGTCGAAATGAAATCAATCGGAGGCATCTGGATGACCGATCATACATTAAGAGAAATGATACATACACCAATGCTTTCACGACTCAAAAGAACACTAATATGACGCATGTGATAATGCTAAGAAAAAACGAACCCTTCGTTTGATATTGTAACGATGCCATTCACTTCTGTAATGATCTCGCTGAATTTCACCATTTGCAAACACAACACGACATGAAATGCACGTAAGCCCAGTTGATGCATCCAATTTATTCGAATTCATTTTCTTCTTTCTCCTTCCTCAAATATATTTCTGAAATCAGTCTGAATCTTCAGGCAACCTGGATGAAAATTTCTCATCGGAAACAAACGCTAAGATGTCAAATGCAAACGATTCAACAAAACGCTTTAAAATTCAAAAGTATTAACTGACAATATGATTATAACCATAAAAAATACAAAAAAACTGAGAATAACAGTCAAGTGATTGCAAAGATTATATTGAATGTCTCAATAAAACATTTATGTCCGATAATCGCGAAATCTCAACAACAATAGGCAACAAAAGAAATAACCGTAACCATAGCGGCACTAATAACAATAACAATAATAACAAATTAACAGTAACAAACAAAACAGTGCGATAAACAAGTGAAAATAATTTCAACGACGAAATATTACAAACAATATGAAGTCTTCAGTTCGCTTGCAGTAAGCAAGAGATTATTTGTATGCAAAGCGTTATCTGGTCGAATACTTACTAATTATAAAAAAGATTCCCCATTGTGCTTCTTATGGAAAGGATTCAAAAATCGCAGTTTCACCTATTTATTCAGTTTTCCAATAGCAATACATGAAATATACATTTATTTGCTAACTGTAAGCAAGTTGTGATCCTAAATTTCTAGTGACTTAATTGCTTTCAGTTATTGGATCACTTGATTTATCGCTATAAGAATCATGGAACAATTATTATGATCGAACATAACTGGTGTTTATTCATTGACTCATGAGAAGAATTACATTTTTCGGTGAATTCGAAATTTGACTATACATTTGATCACCAAATATATTTGACATACGAATTGAATCAAATTTATTATGAATAATAGTAACTTGGACAGGATGATCTTGTGCAGTCATATTAATGAACTGCGAATAGAACTGCGGATTCGACGGAGGCTGATAGAAAACTAAACTCTTGATTCCCTGAAACGAAAATATTTTCGTAACAAAGAATGTTATGACTGCAATTTCATACTAACTTTGATCTTGGGTTATTATCAATATTCATTATGATGGCAAATTTTCTTTGAGGGATGAAAATTTGATAAAATCTCATTTTCAGTGGTGAGTTAACTAAATGGAAAACAATGACAAATTCATCATGAGCAGAAGAAATTTCCGTGACAAAAATTCTAGAAGAAAGGAGATTGGGTGAAAATATATCTGATCATTACTTTTATACGATAACGTCGAAAGAAATGAAAACGTTCGGTGATCAGCATTAATCGTCTCGTTCCTTCAACAAAAAGTTCACGGGCTTTTGCAACCTGAAAAAACGTACGATTACGTGGAAACGAATATTCACAAAATGTATGGATACCTACATTAATAATTATCGCCAAAAAGTGATTCAAAAACTATTTCGTTTCTAAGCGAACGGATAAACTGGAATGAAAATGAACGAACAACGAGTTCAAATTTGACAGAAAACACTTACTTTCCCTTGTTTAGCGTATTCGTTGAGCTGCACAAAACTTTCACCGTCAACTTTAAATAAATTTCGTATTCGAACAAAGTCGAAATATGACGGTATGAATATCACAGTTCCTTGCTCGCATTTACACAGAATCTTTTGCTAAACAACAAGACAACTTTAAATATTATCGATATTCACCAAAAGAATGTTATGACTGATTCATTTACGGCTGCAAATTCATTTTTCAATTACCGACTCTACACTAAATGTCATGAATATGCTCTATTAACCAATCATTTAAAAATTCTACGTAAAAACTGAATTCAAGAACCAACTCTAAAATATTCAAAACGCTCGTCAGACTGTTGTTCAGCTGAATTAACGACGAGTCGATGCAGTTGCTGGTATACTGGTACATCGATCTGAATTATACATTCATCAGTTTCTTTACATATACATTGACTGAATGCATAATTCATTTTGATCCATAACTGATGAGAGTATTTGATAAATGAGCAAATAAGCGTATGAATATACGAAGGAATGAATGAAAGAAACTTCATTAAAAAATCTGCTCCACTAAAGCACTTACACAATTCAAAATTCCTGTGGATTGTGGAAAGTGTGAAAAGAATCCAGCAAAGTTAAAACATTTCAACGCGAATAATGCCTCACATTCAGCGAGTTTCATCGACGAAAATAAAAGTGTTTGCCTGCAAATGTGATATCTTCGCACAAAATACCTCCTCAATCTTATCGTTAAAATCGCTTTCTCAAATATGCAACAAACAAAACATGCACAACAACAGCAATCCCAAACAACAACGAACTATCAACAAACCTATAAAATTTGGTGTGTTCCGATAACGCCCACTGACGAACGCGCGATATGTCAACATTCAGTTTCTCGGGTCGATTATGTAAACTATCCATTATATGCAAAAGATGCTCCCAATTTTGCATTAATATTATATCAGCCTTAAACATTTCATCGGTGTACTTTAAAAAACTGATCATCCGAAGTGGATAATGATATCATCATGAAAAGATGTCCGTCTGCTCATAATGATTCTAATAACAATAAACGTAACAATGGAAATTGAAGCAAACAATAACTTGGATAGCTAGAACGATACCAATGATAACAATAATACTACCTTATCAATGATAACTACTTCAACGGATGATAAGAAGTCGGTCTGATGATTCGTTTCTTCTTCATCTCCAACAATCGTCCGCAAGCCGAGTGGCGATGCCACAATGATATCAGATTCATCAAAAGATGTATACAATTTCAAACTCTTCTTCGCAATTCCAACACCAATTCGGAAACAATCATCCAAATTACCACTCATCAATTCGCGATACTCGTCTTCTACCTTCATCATTAATTCTCATTCTAATTGCATGATATAATATCGCATGATAATAATTACACAATAGCAACAAAAATAAGTAGTAGCAATGCGTCATAAATCACAAAAATATCAATAATAACGATAATCTTCAGATTGAATGAACTAAACGAATTTCATAACAGAAACTAAGTAAACCTCTCGTTTAGCATTGATCCTATAGCCAGTATCATCGAATTCGTCATGAAACCTTTGTGAATTACTGACGAAAGGCTTTGTTGAGTCACCGAAAATCAACTTTTTGAAGTATTCAACAATTCGAAATGCATCTTTCTTCATCGGACACAATATAAGTGCTTTACAACGTGAAAATCCTTGGTCACGTGCCATCTCGATGGCATCTTCCGTCAATGTGCCCTTGAAAATTTACTTCTTGCTTCACGACAATACAAGAACGGTTTATTTTTATTTATCGGCACCTCTTGAAAGAGGAAAATATAACACGTGCACGATATACATTAACCATGAAACCGCAAAAATTTCAGAATAATGATATTATTTCAAACAAAAACCAAAAGTGAAGATAATAGATAGAAATTCGCAAACAATATGCTAACCTTTTCTCGCAATTCTTGTAAATTACGAGTATTTGAGATGACCATATTTCTGGTCTTGATTATATGATTGAGAACGTGCATACAATAAAGAACCTGCAAAATACCATTACCCAATATATACCTCATGAAATTATTCGACAAAAATGCAATATGCGATCAATGGAATACTGCGATGAAGTGTCATCAAATTAAAACGAGAACAAATCAGAATTGGAAACGAAACTTCAAACCTCATGTTGCCGATCTCCAGTAACAAGCGATAAATCAGCATATCTCCCGATAACGTTGTAAATTTGTAATTGTAATTTGGACATTTCACCATCATTCGCCACATTGAAATTATCAATCAATTTTGATGGTATATCAAACGATTCAATTGGCGTTTGCAATTGTTCATCCACATCAACACTTTGTTCACTAAGACGCTTTCTATAACGCAGCAGACCCAAACTCTAAATTCGGAACATTTCACACACAGCCAGTACAATTATTACCAAATAATTTCAGTTTCGCTATCAGAACATCGCTATTTGAACACTACTGTCTCGGAGCTTAAATCCTCACTCGCAAAGCAATCGTCTGAGACTTGAAAGTATCATCGAAAACCGAACGAGAACTGTCATTTTTCGTTACATGGTGCAATCGCTTTATATTATAACAAACTTGGATTATTGAGCGGGTAGTTCTCATTCAGAGTGAAACAATACGAACGAAAAAGGAAATTCGAATGTACACATTTAGATTCTCACCTCAACTGTGCTTGTTGAGAATTGCGATAAGGCGCTCGATGATGTGTTTAAACGATCAGCAACTGAACAATCAATCTGATACGAAAAATGCTTCGTGAAATAATCAATCACATCTTTCGATCTTTTTGTTTGATCGCTTGATGCTGGCGTTTCATTCAGATTTCTTTTGCGTTTAATCATTTCATGAATACAATAGTCCTTGGTTCTCACCTAATAATCATAATCAAAACACTGCATGAAATCATATAAAACCAGTTCACAATTTTGCCAACATGTTGGCCCTAGCAAAGCCAAATCGCATTGTTTTCTGATTATATTTTTGTGAAAGCGATGAGTTCAATTCCATCGAAACGGAACGAAATTCTCGGTCAAAGCATTCGAAAATCATATTCTTCCTCAGATCAAACTTAACTCCACAATGAACTTTTTTGATCAGTACCAAACGAAAGCAAATAAAAATTTGAACGTTTTCACACCACAGCTGACTATAGGGAGCAATAAATTATAATATTATATAGAAATGAACGTGTAAATGCCAAACAATTCAAGTATTAATTGACAGTTTCACTAATCGATATGAGGAACGAATTACGATCGCAAGTCATTTTCAGATGAAACAAACTATCATACCTCTCAAGGTTTATTTCCCTCTAGCGCTGCAATAAAAACAATAACATCATTTAGATTAACCGATAATACATTGATGAAACTTCTCTGAATCCACGCAAGAGTCTAAGAACGACAGCCGTAAGCCAAAAAACGTAACATTCATACCATGAATAGTACTAATCAGAATAATTTAAACAATAATAATACTAAGTGACAATAATAAAAATTGCAATAACATTGACTACCATAATGACCGCTATGAAAGATAAATCACGATTGACTGGCTTAACGAACAGAACAGTAATTTTATTGGGACGAATATTATTTCATAAATGATAACATTATGCATAATATCAACCAGTGCAGTACGAATACAAAAACAAGGAGATATAATAGCATAGAAAAATCATTTAGTAATTGCTTTCTTACCGTTAGAAGGAAAACCCATCAAAATATTACGCAAGATTTCAGATAAGAACGAGAAACGATGGATGAATAAATAAACTGCTCAACTGAATCTCAGTAGTGATTCACGAAAAAGCATTTAAAAAAAGAATACTTGTCGATGACGAAACAGTGAAATCATGGCGATCAATGAAAATAGTCGAAGAAATGATAAGAATATGGAAAATAATAATAACAATTACTGATCACCGGACGAAGGTGTTTCTTGTCGCATTGCATCTGGTATGGGTGGAGGAATCGAGAGGGGTTCAACTGTTAGTTCATCTTCTTCTTAAATGATCACTTTTGAACATCACCCTCATCGATCACATAATAAAATGTTACTCATAAAAACAGGCACGATTTGCATCATTAGCAAAATTATGCTATCAAACGAAAACGTTTAATAAAATGTAGGTTCAATATGACTGCGCTAAACACTCATAAAATATATGTGATGTCACTTAATGAAATCAATCATCATAAATGAAAAGTAGGAGCAGCAAAACAAATAGGTGAATCGATCCTGTATCTAATTCGCATGATGACTTAACTTTCTATAGTCAAAAGAAGGCTGGTGTTTCTCCTAAATTTCAAGTTTAATTCTGCGAAATGAGTACATAAAAGAGCAGAATTCGCATTTCAATCCTAAGCTTGCACATAAGTGGAAGCCACTATACGAGAGGTTTTTTCTAAGAACGCAACTATACGAAACATAAACAATAAACCAACCAGTTGTAACAATAAGTCCGATACAAGCAGGGGATTGTGCTTTTGCATTCGTCTGTGAAAATCCATTTTCAGCCAGCGTTTTGCGATCATCCAGTGGCACCCAATTACCATCTTCTGTTTGTTTTTGCAATATTTGATCTTTTACAGGCACCTTAAATTTTCCACTTAATCACTTTTCACAGCACTTTCATAAGAATTTAATCATTCCTGAGTGTACTTCACATGACAGTTCAATGAGATGTAAGAGAAAATATTTATTACTAATATTGAATAACAATTCCATTTTGGAAGGTTCCACCTCAGTTTGAACTCAGTCACTATCAGGAAAAATCTTTGTTTTTATAATGGATGTCAGAATGGAACGGAAACGAATGACTCAATTCATTCTGAAATAACTTGATTCACTACCGATAACTAATTTTCATCTTTTTACCGATAACTAAAGTCTTTAACAGCGCGAACCTTTCGAAACTTATTATAATCGTCTGTTATTCTTCACAACTGTTTAGAAAAAGCTAACTGAGGAAAGCAATATAATAAAGCCATCAGTTAAGATCACAGAGGAGTGTTGAAGTAGAGAGATGTAACAATAATAATTTCATACCTTAAGTATACCCTCGAGAATCCTCTTTAATTCAACAACATTGGCAGTTTCCTTAGCATCACAGAAAACGTGTGTTTTCCTTCTCAAGATCTCGAAGAACAGATCCTTGAATTCATATAAATTAACACAATTACATCCAATCCCACCACATTAATACAAATGGATATAACGCTGAAAAAGTGCGATTGGTATGAAATTAAAAGTGAACGACACACCATCTGAAGAATTTGTTGCTTCAATAAGACGTTTCTTTTCCGAAAATTTTTCGACGACGATTCTATTTACAAGCAATTGTTTACTGAGTGAAACATCCAAGCTCCTACCAAAGTCTGCAATGAGTTTGATTTAAACGGATCAAAAATGATACAAAAACAATCAAACACAGTCCAAGCGGTAATGCTTGAGCATTTCACACATGTAATATAGCCAACTATTTCACTAAACGACAGTTAAACAAAAATCAAACTGAAATTTCGTAAACGAGATTTAGTCAAAAGAGTAATAAATCAATGAATGTAAAATATAGAACATCTCATAAAATATTCAAACGCAACCACATATTCCATCTCAGCTAAAATTCACAGTGTTTCATGATGAAATTGCTCAACAACGAGTCTTTCAATAGTGAAATACTAGGGAGTTTTCATTCAGCTATGGCATGTCCCCCTGACAAAATATATAACGAACGTAGTTCCCATGGCGTCGTCGCACTTCGCCATAAAAACGCGTCTGAGCGCAGGGGCGGAGTCGGCGAAGAGCATGCGCAATCGAAGGTCAAATAGTTAATGAGCTCTTTAATGAGAAAATTTATATCGATGGTATACCAGAAAAGGACCGTTTTGAGGGGTGATTCACTGCGGATTGATTGAAGAAATTCTGACCATTTTGTATAGAATAAAATTCTCTATCATATGAACTATCACATTCTGAGATACGTCCATTAGAAAAAAACTTGACCGGTCCTAAAGTAGAAAATGTTGGGCAAAAATGAAAGACGCATTTATGTAGTACCAAATTTCAGGGTGAAGGAACAATGTTTATGCTATGAGACTAGGCACAATTTGTAGAGCTTGAAAAGTCTATAAGATGACAATTAGAGGAAGACGTTTCGTAAATGCGCACAAAGCGAACAGAATGAATGTAGCTGTGAAAGTTAACAACGAGAAATCGTCGTAGCGCAACATTCGCGACTGATTCCAAATTTAATTCTCTACAAGCACAGAAGGTCTCAGCAGAATTCATAATCTAGTTTTCGAGACTGTAACATAAAATGAACCTTCATAACGAAAAATAATCCTTGGCGAGCAATTGAGATGAAAAAAGTACCGGAACAGAAATTTCATCGGTCAATGCCAAGTAATCCATTTAAAAGAGAATATGATGCTGATCGAATATGAAACTGATCTCGCTCTCCCTATCAAAATTGCAAAAAAAATCGCTCGCTGCATTCATTTTTATCGCGGTCATTATCACCAATAAGTTTTGATCATCACCATCATCATTAGTTTCTATGCATTGATAAATTATTCTTCAGTAGATCATCACATTCAGCTGGTGGGAATTTTGAAATATTTGATTTGGCGAAACCGAATTTAAATATTCTCGAAGCGGGAATACGCCCAAAGCGAAATGTATAAAAGGGTTCTTTTTCATAGCATAACTTAATTCCAGTTCGATGAAATCGGTGAGTATTGCTGCTCCTTCAATACGGTTAATGTGGTTGATAATAAAGTGGTGAATATGGTTAATAATATATTATTATGGTTAATGGTTAATATTATATCAATAGACGGTTATACTAAATACCAACTTATGGTGGTTATTACATGATTAATATCTGGATATATGGCTCTATAGTGAATTCTAATGGGACAATATATTACTACGATATGCCCATATGTCTACATGGTTATATGGTTCTATTCTAAGATGGATATTTACAAGAGCGATACGTGATGATCGGACGACAATGACGGATCGTTGGTTTAACACGGATTAACGACGTGATGGATCAACACTTACATAAGCCTCAATAAATCCGAGGTATCAGTTGATATTATCTATTCAATTAATTGCTCATATGGTGTAACATGAGAAAGTAATGCAATAACTATAATCAACGTGGTAGAATAATGAAGTATCGATTAAATAAACACAATTCATGCGGATGGAATCAGTCGAAGATTATTTGAGTTTGAGTGATTCTATTTCAGAGTATACAGTTAGTATCGTCACTGTGCGGAATACTTTTATGTGATAGACATTGAGATGAAAACAGTGATGTTGTAGTTACTAGATAATGTCAATGTTTCAATTTCAATACATCTTCTGGATTTGATACAATATTTTCGCATTTTCAGGCTTTCGCCGGTTCTCTCTCTCTCTCTTTTCTCTCTCTCTCTTCCTCTCTCTCTCCCTCTCTCTTTTTCTCTCTCTCTCTTTCTTCTCCTTCATTCTCTTTCTCCTTTGTTCGCCGGATGGACGACTGGACGTGCGACGAGGACGGACGATGGTGCGACGCCGGTTCTCTCTCTCTCCCTCTCTCTCTTTCTCTCTCTCTTTCTTCTCCTCCATTCTCTTTCTCCTTTGTTTGCCGGATGGACGACTGGACGTGCGACGAGGACGGACGATGGTGCGAAGCCGGTTCTCTCTCTCTCCCTCTCTCTCTTTCTCTCTCTCTTTCTTCTCCTCCATTCTCTTTCTCCTTTGTTTGCCGGATGGACGACTGGACGTGCGACGAGGACGGACGATGGTGCGAAGCCGGTTCTCTCTCTCTCTCTTTGTTCTTTTGTTCGCCGGATGGACGACTGGACGGACGACGGACGGACGGACGATGGCGCAGCCGGATCTCTCTCTCTTCCTCTTTGTTTCCTTTCCCTTAAGGTCTTTGAGCGGGGAGAGGGGGGTTAGGGGTCCTACAGCACGCCTCTCCGGCTGGTTCGCCGGCACCACCCCTTTCCTGTCCCTCTCCCGACCCTCACCCCTCCTCCCCTTTCTTTCTCCCCTTCCCGCTGAACTCTCTGCCCTCTGGGCAGAGAGGGAGGCGGGAAGGGGGAGGAGGGTGAGGGAAGGGCGAGGGGTAAGGAGAGGGGGTATCGCCGGCGACCAGTCGGAGAGGCGTGAGGTAGGGCTCATCGGGACTTTAACATGAGCCATGAGATAGAATTTTTTGGGGGTCGTTTTGAGGTAAGCCTTGTCTTCGAGCGTCTTCTTCTCTGTCTTGAGCATGAGTGAGTTTGACATGAGCGTCTTCTTGTCTGTCTTGAGCTTTGAGCTGAGTGAGCTTGACTGAGCATGACTGTCTTTTAATTGTCTGTCTTGAGTTCGGTAAGCTTATGCCCCGTCTTTTCCGCTGTGGCCACGGTTGGCCTTTTGAGGTTTGGAACCTTCTTTCCTCTTCTACAGGTTCCTGCCTCAGCAGCAAAAAAACATTTTTAATCTAGCCACTCAGTTGGCTTGACTGGCAAAACAGCTAGTCAAACCAGCTTAGCGCCGGTCCCCAGCCCGGATAAATAGAGAGGGAAAATGTTCTACTGCTTCATTTTCAGATGTATCATATGTATCATATCAGATGTATATTCGAAACTGCTACTACTTTAATGGATTCAACTCAAATCAATATAAACTCCGTAATAACAAGCGACAACGACTATCATATATAGATATAATCACGGCTATCATATGTAAACGATAATAAATACCAATATTCAATACGTCCTTCAACAACGGCTATCAGGTAGTTGATCGAACTTGATTTATTCACGTATTAGTTGATATCTCCTATTGTCTTAGATTTATCAATAATTATTTCCTTGGTTTTTTATCAAATGATAACCGAACTCGTAATAAGATAACGACAGTGACCATTAGAAAGCAACAATGTTAAAATATGACGTATCAGCGCCATAGAGTATGAGAACAAAAAATAATTTTAACTTCTCATAATCTTATCAGTCCCTCCTTATCACCGGCACGTTTTCAACAACGGAAACAAACACCGCTAATGACTGTTTATCATTTGGGAAATTGATATTTGAAAAGGGAGGGCAGTGCAAACTGCTATGAACTTATGAAATTTATAACTGTAGAGTCAAAAAAATTCTTTTCCCGAGTCATAATCGGATCATGTGTCCGTCCGTACAATTTCAGTCAAACAATTGGGCATCAACTTAGTGGAAATGGTGAGTGATTACAAACCAAACGTAATGTAAAACTATTGTAATAGCAATGAAACGAGAAATTGAATAGCCAGCCCACATCACATATAATACATCAGATATAACGTCAGATATAATACTGTCTAAATTTTGCAGGCTCATAATACTCTATGGCTAGATACAAAGAATTTCATTGTTTCAATGGTTCGCTTTGCAACATATGATAAAGATGAGCGTTAATATTGGAGACAGAGTAGATTTGAGATAAAACAGATCTGATTGATCCCATATTATGCTATAAGTATGCTCGATAATCAATCAATCATTTGTATAGGTAGGTTAAAGATGAAAAGATCATTTGTTATGCTGAGAAATTCATCAAGATTTCGACACAAATATGGCAAGGACACGTGTAGATATCCATCCACACATTTATAGATATCCACATAGACATCCACCAATACACTCAATCAATCATAACACACCCGTACGATATCCATAGATATTGTACGGGTGCGTTATGATGAATAGAGTGCATTCGATAATTTCGTTCAACAACAACAGAGTCTGACAGGGATGACGGTGAGCGGTTGGCTTGTCGATCGTTATGTACGATCGGCAAAATATTCGTCATTGTTGCGATAAATGGATTGTTGTTGGTATTCGGCTGGATTTAGCTATGCAAATTATCTATGGCAACAGGCACTCGTTATTGGTTGGTTGTGGCGTGCTTGATATGCCGATTGCTATGGATCTACTCGGTTACATTAATCGTTTATTACTGATAACGAAAGATTACTGATTCACTACTGATGGCTGTTCCAAACAACTACTCTGAACGATCGTTGGACAAGTGTTCAATCGATCAATCGGAATGTATTTTCGGGCTCTTTCTGAGTCCCTCTCCCTAGAAATCATTGGGCAATATGGGAGAGTAGCCCAAAACCTGTGTGCTTGTCAGATCAATAATCCAAGTTCGGATTTCATGAAGACAGATGATTCCAAACGCTATTATCGTTAGCTGCGCGGAAAGAAGAATGCCAACGAAGGAAGTATGTGATATTAGTGATATTGGTAATAACAGAGAGGCATAAACTCGTAATGAGTTGGATTT
>JAPYMA010000762.1:0-27316 GCA_035041965.1 Anisakis pegreffii | reverse complement strand
TTTCAGCCCATAATCAAACTTAGATTGCAACTCCACTTTATGAATTTGCGATGAGCGGACGAATGGTCGAAATCATCGAGTGAACTCTTCTGTGTATACTCACACTTCGCCAATTACAAACAGAGTAACATTCTGCTGAGTGTTCGCACTGACATTTTTTTGATCAGAGTTAAGAAATGTGCATTTCTACCCATTTAACAAGAATCAATGCGGGCAGTTCTTACACCATTGCATAGCGCAGATCCAGTAGAATAAAATGTGATGTATAGGATTGAAAATAATAGCGACATAATCGAGTTCTTCCATTTGGCTTGAAGTGCAAACGTTGAATAAAACATTGAAATTTTTGTCCACCCAATAAGAAAAGTTCATAACCAAGATGTACACCATGTTGTAGCCGAGATTAATTAATTAACAACCACCTGATGAACTTTGACCAGAAATGTCACGTTACGGAAATTATGTTGTATGGAATGATCAGTGACGATGTTCAATAGTCACAATTGGCACATACTAGAGTAATTGAAATTCTCTTCGTCCTGAGAGAAACAATTGGTAAGGAAGATGTATATCATCTTGCAGTCGAGATTCAGTTGTTTGCAACAGCGCGATAGATATACTGAATAGGGGCACAGATTTGTCATTCACGAATTCGAACAAAGCGCAATGTAAAACGGAATATCAAATATCAGCAAAATACAACACCAAGAAAAAGTACGATGTCAGTGGATTCCCTCTGATGAAATGACTGAAGTTTCTACTGTTCCGAAATAATTACTTGTGAACAAGAAGTATTGTGAATTGTGCACTAGATTCACCGAGCACAGATTCGAGCAAAATATAATATACGGAAATCAGAATGACTGCCAAACTACAATCTATCAACATTAAAATTCCAAGATTATCAGCAACATGCCTTGCTTATTAGCTTCATAACGTCTGAACTAGATGACTGATCTGTCCAACATATACCAGTTATGACCACTGAACGTCATCACTGATCATGCGAAATACCAAAATTCTCGTAACTTGACGTATACGGTCAAAGTTCATTACGTTTTTCTAAGGTGCGCAATCTCGGCTACAAGATGGTACACATCTTGTTTATGAATGTTCTTTGTCTAATGAATAACAGTCCCAACTATTTCTTGAGCCGTTATGCTTCAAGCCAAACAGAAAATATCTTTATTGCTGCCCACAATATTACCTGGATTGGCCAGGTTATCAAACATTTGTAACGTTGCTGGCAATAGTACTCGCGTTTCCGTTCGCACTGTTTTAGTCTTGATTGACGCCATCCCGCTGGCTAGGCGAGCAGGCCAAGTGAGCACAACCGAGTATTTAATTAGTTGCCGTGAATACTTTGCATAATTAAACGTAGTCAAATACCAATCCAATAAATAATCATAACTCTACAAAATAAATATTCCGCCGATCGCTCACAGCCATCAACAAAATAACCACTCGATGTGCAAGTAACAAGTAAATCGCCCACTGTATATCTCACATTTTATTCACCTATATCCACTCTACAAAATGATATAGATATTGCTCGGCTTTATTCCCGTGAAATGGGTAAGAAATTCACATTTCTTAACACTTATCTAATAAGAATGTGAGTTTCGCTGATTGCCAGACTGTTAATCCGTTCATAATTGGCGAACTGTCCACATAGTAAATAACCAAGTACTGCTCTGTAAGGGGCCTACTTGATAGAGAGTTGAATGTCCGTTACCTGGGAAGCGGATTATAAAATTAAGTATCGCTGAGGAAGCGTAAAGTATTGCGGTTAGATTCGCTACTGCTTGTTGAGGTTCATTCGTAAGTGACACGCTGAATTAGATAGAATCTGGAAGCGTATTTGCAATAATTCGTTGTTTAATATATCACGCAATGGCGCAGGCGGTTAAGGACGAGAGGTTCTACTCGAGTAAAACCATCCTTGCACCAATGGTGCGTGCTGGGCGAACTCCGCTTAGGTATGTTGTTACGTTTGCTCAAGATGAAATTCTTGTTCACTTTATGAGGAAATAGGATGCGTTCCTTTTTTTTTCAGACTCCTTGCCCTTGAATATGGTGCAGACTTAGTATACACGGAAGAAATTGTGGATCAAAAATTGTTAAATTCAAAGCGCATCACAAACGGTTAGAGATAGATATTCCTTGTCAGACCGTTTTGGATACTGTCTGAAGAAACGAGTATTCTCAGTTTCACTTCTGCCCTTTCACTGAATAAGCTTATTAATTTTTCGCCACAGCAAGTACTATATTTGGAATTTTTGAGGTTTATTTGCTTCTGTTGTAGTAAATTTGCTGTGCTTCTTTCAGTAAATATTAATGTTTTCGAATCTGGTGCGGATGGATTAAAGTCTCATTTTTTAGATATCCTTCATACAATAGATTACGTTCTTGAGGATGATGTTGTGTTACGAATTGCAAGGAAAAAAGAGGAACAAAAATGCGTATTACAAGTAGTATGTACATTCGAATTATTGTCGTTTAATTATCATTTCGAATCGTTCTTCTAAAAAAGTGTTTGTGAATTACCTTCCCATTGTTTGATATAAAAACATTTCATTTGTTGATTTTCATCGCCTTGTTTACTTCTTATCTCCTCCTTTTCCGGGAACAAACAGCGCTGAAAGAATTGCTGAAGTCGCCAGGAAAATGTATGTTTGTTTAACTTCGCTTATTCGGTTCGGACTGGATGCATTTAATCTTGTTTATTTGAGGAAAGAAGTTTTTCATTTCGCTTATATAAAATTCTTATTTGAATTTAACGAGGAATATGACTTCAATTTGAACATCGATGATATTGATAACCACTAGTCCGAAGAAGAAGGAGATTTGCTTTTGAGATTTCTTCCTCAATTAGTAGAAGTTTATGTATTAGGAAATAGCCTTAAGGAAACGTAAATTGTAGTTGCAGAATAAGTTTTCTTTGGTTTGTTTAAAGTAGATTGAAGTTTCGCCCGATTGATCTAGCAAAAAATGATTGTTCTCTTTTTGAGAGGCACAGATGTAGCAGCAGTCGATATAAATATGGGATGTCCGAAGCCGTTCTCTCTTATGGGTGGAATGGGCGCAGCGTTATTAACTCAACCAGATAAAGTAAAAGATGTATGTGGCATTCTTCACAGTGAATATTATCCAGTTATCAGATTCATGATACTTCATATTCACTCTATTCATTAAGACCGTATTTACTCTTCCCTTAAGGTATCTTTTAATTTTCCTGAGAGATTTTGTTCACTTTGCAGATCCTAACTTCAGTTGTGAGCGTTTCATCGGTTCCTGTCTCTTGTAAAATTCGTGTTCTTGAAAAGGTGAGAGATTTTTTTATCTATCTTATAGCAAATTAATTGTTGTTGAGTATGTAACTTCATTCACTGCTCATTCATAAAGGCGAATGTGATGTGCTAAAATTGGTTGAATGCCTTGAACAATTGCAGCGTGAAGAGACACTCGAACTGGTGAAGCTCATTGAAAGGTGTGGTGTGAGTGCATTAGCTGTTCATGGTCGACGGAAGGACGAACGTCAGGCAAACGCAAATCGAATTGATGAAATTCGCGAAATTGCTGGAATACTTTCAATTCCGGTTATTGCAAAGTAATTGAAGTTCGTTGTTGTGTCTCCTTTTTTTACTATCAGCAATCTGAGTTCGTTAAATTTCGTATCAATGAATGTTGTATTATTTTGCAATTGATCTGTATGAGTGTTTGCTGAATTTTACTATACCGTTAATGAATTAGTGCTATCAGTCAGTGGATCCATGGCTGATTGACTGACTGAGAATTGTTCGTTTGTTTGTAGTGGAGGTTCGGGAACAATAAAAGAGTTTGCTGATATTGAACGCTTCCGGTTGGAGAGTGGTGCAAGCAGTGTCATGATAGCAAGAACAGCTTTATCGCATCCGAGTGTTTTCCGTTCAAATGGGTTGTTGACAATGCAAGAAGAAATTGAAGACTTCCTCCGATTGGTAAGTGAAACTTCAAGAATTCCTGAATCATTTCGAATCTGTCTTCATGCATTTACTGTATTTCCGATAGTATTGGTTGTATTTAAAGGTATTGTAGGCATGTGAGTTCGATGAAAATTTCACAATGACAAAGTATGTGGTGCAGCGAATTTTAGGCAGTCAACAGGTCAGCAGTGATTTCATTATGTACTTAATTAGTGCAGAATTATCAACAAGCAGTGACCTGCTTGTTGATAATTCTGCACTAATATCGACAATATCGTACTCACAGATATATCTACCTTCTTCTTTATACCAGTTGCATAGCAAGTATGTGAATGATAGGAATTCGATGAACGCGGTCGTGCCACAGTGAATGCAGCAAGCGTGTCAGACATTTGCGATGCTTGGTCAATGAGAGATGTTTACGATGAATGCAAAAGCGATCGTCAACGACGAACTGTCAAACGAAAATTTGAAAGTGTTGGAACGGATTTGCCTACCGAACTGGCAATGTCACCTGAGAGTGACATTCATTTCATCGATCTTACATTCCCACCGTTAGCTGCATTTCTGAAATTACTTTGTTAGCTGAATTGTGTGAAAATAGATAGTGTTTATCGTAATTAAGAAAATTATGGAAAACAGAAGGAAAAGGAATATACAAATTATGAAGAATGCTATTTCTTCGGAAAGTTTAAAAAAAGTAAAAAATGAAATGTTAAATGGAAGAAAAGGAATGATTGAAGTGGCAAGTAATAGTGGAGAGATAACGCACAAAACAAGGGAAATCGGTGACGCCGTAGGCTACTTCTGTAACAACTTATATAGAAGTAGAACGAACGTCACCTTACAAATGGAAAAACAGAATAATGATTTTGCACCAATTCTGGAAGGAGAGGTAGAACATGCAGTATCACAAATGAATGTAGAAACTTCGGCTGGACTGGACGGCATAACTGCAGAAGCAGCTAAATTAGCAAAAGATCAACTCGTTCTTCCCCTCACCCGTCTTTTCAACAACATCATCAATGACACAGCGATTCCAAATGGCTTCGATGGAAAATCAAATGACTGGTTGAGAGGAATAACGAAAGTTAGAGACTTTGTAAAATGTGCAAGGGAAAGAAAAATTAACTGGGCAAGAAAAACTGCAACAATGGACAATAACAACTGGGCGAAGAGGTGCACAGAATGGCAACCTGGAATTGGAAAAAGAAGCTGAGGTCGATCGAAAATGAGATGGCGAGACAATATATGCAAAATAGCTGGCCAGCGATAGATAAGAAGAGCAAATAATTGTGATAATAGTGATAATTGGAGTGATCTTGAAGAGGCTTATGTACGGAACGTACGATGAATAGCTGAGTAAATAAATAAGTACAGTTTGGTATTTTTGGTGGAAGTAAATAAATATATGAACATCGTTTGCTATAGTTTGATCAAGTAAAACAAACAGTCGTTCAGATGTTTTTGTTTTAAGGAAACGTTTACGAAATAGATGTGGTGCCGATACCCCAAAGTGTGTTTTGAATGCTTTATGTGATGAAAATGGTATGAAACGACCTATTTACACTTGTGTATGTTCTATATTGCATTCGGTTGTTGTATTTTGAACTACGGCAAGTTATTGGTCGATTAGCTTCGAACTCATATGACGTTCATGAACCTCTGTGTCTTGGATTGGAATGCATCCTTAATGTTTTGAAAGGAATTCAAAGAGGAAGAATAAAGTTTTTCTGACATTATAAAACATAATTCGTTGTTTTGCAAAAAAAAAACAATAATGTAGTGCATTTTTCGGTCGTTCTTGGTCGACGTACATGATTTCTTCAGTGATATTTTGTTCGGAGTGCAATACTTAGACACAGTAAGTGTCCGATTTATTTAACGAATTCATTCACTATTTATTCTTTTAGAAACTCCGTTCCACTGATAAACGTTATGAAGCTTTGATTGAAGTTGATGGGCGCAAATTCCTTTCACGAATTGGACAGCCAAATAAGAAGATGGCTGAGCAGGTGGGTGGTGGTTGATGAATTTTCGATTTCATGATATTTTTTTATCAGATCGTTGAATGCAGTGAGCTGATGAATCTAAAGTTGTGATGCTGAATTATTTGATGCGGTCTTATTCAGTGTTTGTAACGAAGTTACAAGTTTTTAACAGCATGAAGTAATAGTTTTTGTAATGTTGCGTAAATTCTGTTCGCTGCTTTCTTATGCATTTCCGTATGTATTCCTTCTATGAATTATGATGAATTTGGTCTCGTATTTTCAAAATTATTTTTTGAGAATTTTTTCCAATATTCATTCAAACTCTGGAATTTTAGGTGGCTGCATTAGTTGCACTCGTTGGATTAAACGAAAGGACGAAATTATCTGGAAATTGGGAAGAATAATTAATTCATTCAATGCGTGTTTTTCCAGGGATTTCAATAAGGTTCATTGAGTTAGTATCATATACTGCATAGTATAAGTTGTTGGTTGGCTTGATACAAATTCGTCAATTTAGTCGTTTGAGTGTTGTAACGCGATAAGTACTTGATTGATGAGAATACTTCTGTTTGACTGAGACGACAACGACGTTCTCATAATACGTAATAACAGTAATTGTTAGAAGCTACTAAAAATCTGACTCTTCCGTCAACTGATCAAACTGGTGTAACGATGCACTTTGTGGTCTTTTATCCGATCGAATTTCGTTCACTTGAAGCGACATTTCGTTGCATAGAGGAGATGCTTATCCATCTCATCACTGATATGATGCCACCATTTATTATTCACCTAGTCTGTCATATTTCCTCAGCAATACTCGCTGCCAAATAACTTATATCGTTCAGAAATAACTTGTAATACTAACCGTGCTAAAATTTCGAGTTAGTGAGCAGAAAGAAAATTATCTAAAATGATTCATATAGAATTAATGTGATCAAACGTCATTCAAACGATAAATAGTCAATCCTCATTGCAGCTAGCACCTATCTATCTATCGTCACTGAGTGAATAATGCTAAAAGGATGTTTCATCCTCAGTTTTCCAATGAGTAAGCATCATTTTCGAAGTAAAATGAGGAATACTCATTCAGTTGATTATTTGCATATTCGTTGTCACTGTCATTCCAATGAAATATAAAGATTAACATGTTCGCTAATATCAAATAGTGTTGTGGTCATTGTTCAGTAATCATATATTATCAGATACAACACTATTTGATATTAGCGAACATGTTAATCTTTATATTTCATTGGAATGACAGTGACAACGAATATGCAAATAATCAACTGAATGAGTATTCCTCATTTTACTTCGAAAATGATGCTTACTCATTGGAAAACTGAGGATGAAACATCCTTTTAGCATTATTCACTCAGTGACGATAGATAGATAGGTGCTAGCTGCAATGAGGATTGACTATTTATCGTTTGAATGACGTTTGATCACATTAATTCTATATGAATCATTTTAGATAATTTTCTTTCTGCTCACTAACTCGAAATTTTAGCACGGTTAGTATTACAAGTTATTTCTGAACGATATAAGTTATTTGGCAGCGAGTATTGCTGAGGAAATATGACAGACTAGGTGAATAATAAATGGTGGCATCATATCAGTGATGAGATGGATAAGCATCTCCTCTATGCAACGAAATGTCGCTTCAAGTGAACGAAATTCGATCGGATAAAAGACCACAAAGTGCATCGTTACACCAGTTTGATCAGTTGACGGAAGAGTCAGATTTTTAGTAGCTTCTAACAATTACTGTTATTACGTATTATGAGAACGTCGTTGTCGTCTCAGTCAAACAGAAGTATTCTCATCAATCAAGTACTTATCGCGTTACAACACTCAAACGACTAAATTGACGAATTTGTATCAAGCCAACCAACAACTTATACTATGCAGTATATGATACTAACTCAATGAACCTTATTGAAATCCCTGGAAAAACACGCATTGAATGAATTAATTATTCTTCCCAATTTCCAGATAATTTCGTCCTTTCGTTTAATCCAACGAGTGCAACTAATGCAGCCACCTAAAATTCCAGAGTTTGAATGAATATTGGAAAAAATTCTCAAAAAATAATTTTGAAAATACGAGACCAAATTCATCATAATTCATAGAAGGAATACATACGGAAATGCATAAGAAAGCAGCGAACAGAATTTACGCAACATTACAAAAACTATTACTTCATGCTGTTAAAAACTTGTAACTTCGTTACAAACACTGAATAAGACCGCATCAAATAATTCAGCATCACAACTTTAGATTCATCAGCTCACTGCATTCAACGATCTGATAAAAAAATATCATGAAATCGAAAATTCATCAACCACCACCCACCTGCTCAGCCATCTTCTTATTTGGCTGTCCAATTCGTGAAAGGAATTTGCGCCCATCAACTTCAATCAAAGCTTCATAACGTTTATCAGTGGAACGGAGTTTCTAAAAGAATAAATAGTGAATGAATTCGTTAAATAAATCGGACACTTACTGTGTCTAAGTATTGCACTCCGAACAAAATATCACTGAAGAAATCATGTACGTCGACCAAGAACGACCGAAAAATGCACTACATTATTGTTTTTTTTTTGCAAAACAACGAATTATGTTTTATAATGTCAGAAAAACTTTATTCTTCCTCTTTGAATTCCTTTCAAAACATTAAGGATGCATTCCAATCCAAGACACAGAGGTTCATGAACGTCATATGAGTTCGAAGCTAATCGACCAATAACTTGCCGTAGTTCAAAATACAACAACCGAATGCAATATAGAACATACACAAGTGTAAATAGGTCGTTTCATACCATTTTCATCACATAAAGCATTCAAAACACACTTTGGGGTATCGGCACCACATCTATTTCGTAAACGTTTCCTTAAAACAAAAACATCTGAACGACTGTTTGTTTTACTTGATCAAACTATAGCAAACGATGTTCATATATTTATTTACTTCCACCAAAAATACCAAACTGTACTTATTTATTTACTCAGCTATTCATCGTACGTTCCGTACATAAGCCTCTTCAAGATCACTCCAATTATCACTATTATCACAATTATTTGCTCTTCTTATCTATCGCTGGCCAGCTATTTTGCATATATTGTCTCGCCATCTCATTTTCGATCGACCTCAGCTTCTTTTTCCAATTCCAGGTTGCCATTCTGTGCACCTCTTCGCCCAGTTGTTATTGTCCATTGTTGCAGTTTTTCTTGCCCAGTTAATTTTTCTTTCCCTTGCACATTTTACAAAGTCTCTAACTTTCGTTATTCCTCTCAACCAGTCATTTGATTTTCCATCGAAGCCATTTGGAATCGCTGTGTCATTGATGATGTTGTTGAAAAGACGGGTGAGGGGAAGAACGAGTTGATCTTTTGCTAATTTAGCTGCTTCTGCAGTTATGCCGTCCAGTCCAGCCGAAGTTTCTACATTCATTTGTGATACTGCATGTTCTACCTCTCCTTCCAGAATTGGTGCAAAATCATTATTCTGTTTTTCCATTTGTAAGGTGACGTTCGTTCTACTTCTATATAAGTTGTTACAGAAGTAGCCTACGGCGTCACCGATTTCCCTTGTTTTGTGCGTTATCTCTCCACTATTACTTGCCACTTCAATCATTCCTTTTCTTCCATTTAACATTTCATTTTTTACTTTTTTTAAACTTTCCGAAGAAATAGCATTCTTCATAATTTGTATATTCCTTTTCCTTCTGTTTTCCATAATTTTCTTAATTACGATAAACACTATCTATTTTCACACAATTCAGCTAACAAAGTAATTTCAGAAATGCAGCTAACGGTGGGAATGTAAGATCGATGAAATGAATGTCACTCTCAGGTGACATTGCCAGTTCGGTAGGCAAATCCGTTCCAACACTTTCAAATTTTCGTTTGACAGTTCGTCGTTGACGATCGCTTTTGCATTCATCGTAAACATCTCTCATTGACCAAGCATCGCAAATGTCTGACACGCTTGCTGCATTCACTGTGGCACGACCGCGTTCATCGAATTCCTATCATTCACATACTTGCTATGCAACTGGTATAAAGAAGAAGGTAGATATATCTGTGAGTACGATATTGTCGATATTAGTGCAGAATTATCAACAAGCAGGTCACTGCTTGTTGATAATTCTGCACTAATTAAGTACATAATGAAATCACTGCTGACCTGTTGACTGCCTAAAATTCGCTGCACCACATACTTTGTCATTGTGAAATTTTCATCGAACTCACATGCCTACAATACCTTTAAATACAACCAATACTATCGGAAATACAGTAAATGCATGAAGACAGATTCGAAATGATTCAGGAATTCTTGAAGTTTCACTTACCAATCGGAGGAAGTCTTCAATTTCTTCTTGCATTGTCAACAACCCATTTGAACGGAAAACACTCGGATGCGATAAAGCTGTTCTTGCTATCATGACACTGCTTGCACCACTCTCCAACCGGAAGCGTTCAATATCAGCAAACTCTTTTATTGTTCCCGAACCTCCACTACAAACAAACGAACAATTCTCAGTCAGTCAATCAGCCATGGATCCACTGACTGATAGCACTAATTCATTAACGGTATAGTAAAATTCAGCAAACACTCATACAGATCAATTGCAAAATAATACAACATTCATTGATACGAAATTTAACGAACTCAGATTGCTGATAGTAAAAAAAGGAGACACAACAACGAACTTCAATTACTTTGCAATAACCGGAATTGAAAGTATTCCAGCAATTTCGCGAATTTCATCAATTCGATTTGCGTTTGCCTGACGTTCGTCCTTCCGTCGACCATGAACAGCTAATGCACTCACACCACACCTTTCAATGAGCTTCACCAGTTCGAGTGTCTCTTCACGCTGCAATTGTTCAAGGCATTCAACCAATTTTAGCACATCACATTCGCCTTTATGAATGAGCAGTGAATGAAGTTACATACTCAACAACAATTAATTTGCTATAAGATAGATAAAAAAATCTCTCACCTTTTCAAGAACACGAATTTTACAAGAGACAGGAACCGATGAAACGCTCACAACTGAAGTTAGGATCTGCAAAGTGAACAAAATCTCTCAGGAAAATTAAAAGATACCTTAAGGGAAGAGTAAATACGGTCTTAATGAATAGAGTGAATATGAAGTATCATGAATCTGATAACTGGATAATATTCACTGTGAAGAATGCCACATACATCTTTTACTTTATCTGGTTGAGTTAATAACGCTGCGCCCATTCCACCCATAAGAGAGAACGGCTTCGGACATCCCATATTTATATCGACTGCTGCTACATCTGTGCCTCTCAAAAAGAGAACAATCATTTTTTGCTAGATCAATCGGGCGAAACTTCAATCTACTTTAAACAAACCAAAGAAAACTTATTCTGCAACTACAATTTACGTTTCCTTAAGGCTATTTCCTAATACATAAACTTCTACTAATTGAGGAAGAAATCTCAAAAGCAAATCTCCTTCTTCTTCGGACTAGTGGTTATCAATATCATCGATGTTCAAATTGAAGTCATATTCCTCGTTAAATTCAAATAAGAATTTTATATAAGCGAAATGAAAAACTTCTTTCCTCAAATAAACAAGATTAAATGCATCCAGTCCGAACCGAATAAGCGAAGTTAAACAAACATACATTTTCCTGGCGACTTCAGCAATTCTTTCAGCGCTGTTTGTTCCCGGAAAAGGAGGAGATAAGAAGTAAACAAGGCGATGAAAATCAACAAATGAAATGTTTTTATATCAAACAATGGGAAGGTAATTCACAAACACTTTTTTAGAAGAACGATTCGAAATGATAATTAAACGACAATAATTCGAATGTACATACTACTTGTAATACGCATTTTTGTTCCTCTTTTTTCCTTGCAATTCGTAACACAACATCATCCTCAAGAACGTAATCTATTGTATGAAGGATATCTAAAAAATGAGACTTTAATCCATCCGCACCAGATTCGAAAACATTAATATTTACTGAAAGAAGCACAGCAAATTTACTACAACAGAAGCAAATAAACCTCAAAAATTCCAAATATAGTACTTGCTGTGGCGAAAAATTAATAAGCTTATTCAGTGAAAGGGCAGAAGTGAAACTGAGAATACTCGTTTCTTCAGACAGTATCCAAAACGGTCTGACAAGGAATATCTATCTCTAACCGTTTGTGATGCGCTTTGAATTTAACAATTTTTGATCCACAATTTCTTCCGTGTATACTAAGTCTGCACCATATTCAAGGGCAAGGAGTCTGAAAAAAAAAGGAACGCATCCTATTTCCTCATAAAGTGAACAAGAATTTCATCTTGAGCAAACGTAACAACATACCTAAGCGGAGTTCGCCCAGCACGCACCATTGGTGCAAGGATGGTTTTACTCGAGTAGAACCTCTCGTCCTTAACCGCCTGCGCCATTGCGTGATATATTAAACAACGAATTATTGCAAATACGCTTCCAGATTCTATCTAATTCAGCGTGTCACTTACGAATGAACCTCAACAAGCAGTAGCGAATCTAACCGCAATACTTTACGCTTCCTCAGCGATACTTAATTTTATAATCCGCTTCCCAGGTAACGGACATTCAACTCTCTATCAAGTAGGCCCCTTACAGAGCAGTACTTGGTTATTTACTATGTGGACAGTTCGCCAATTATGAACGGATTAACAGTCTGGCAATCAGCGAAACTCACATTCTTATTAGATAAGTGTTAAGAAATGTGAATTTCTTACCCATTTCACGGGAATAAAGCCGAGCAATATCTATATCATTTTGTAGAGTGGATATAGGTGAATAAAATGTGAGATATACAGTGGGCGATTTACTTGTTACTTGCACATCGAGTGGTTATTTTGTTGATGGCTGTGAGCGATCGGCGGAATATTTATTTTGTAGAGTTATGATTATTTATTGGATTGGTATTTGACTACGTTTAATTATGCAAAGTATTCACGGCAACTAATTAAATACTCGGTTGTGCTCACTTGGCCTGCTCGCCTAGCCAGCGGGATGGCGTCAATCAAGACTAAAACAGTGCGAACGGAAACGCGAGTACTATTGCCAGCAACGTTACAAATGTTTGATAACCTGGCCAATCCAGGTAATATTGTGGGCAGCAATAAAGATATTTTCTGTTTGGCTTGAAGCATAACGGCTCAAGAAATAGTTGGGACTGTTATTCATTAGACAAAGAACATTCATAAACAAGATGTGTACCATCTTGTAGCCGAGATTGCGCACCTTAGAAAAACGTAATGAACTTTGACCGTATACGTCAAGTTACGAGAATTTTGGTATTTCGCATGATCAGTGATGACGTTCAGTGGTCATAACTGGTATATGTTGGACAGATCAGTCATCTAGTTCAGACGTTATGAAGCTAATAAGCAAGGCATGTTGCTGATAATCTTGGAATTTTAATGTTGATAGATTGTAGTTTGGCAGTCATTCTGATTTCCGTATATTATATTTTGCTCGAATCTGTGCTCGGTGAATCTAGTGCACAATTCACAATACTTCTTGTTCACAAGTAATTATTTCGGAACAGTAGAAACTTCAGTCATTTCATCAGAGGGAATCCACTGACATCGTACTTTTTCTTGGTGTTGTATTTTGCTGATATTTGATATTCCGTTTTACATTGCGCTTTGTTCGAATTCGTGAATGACAAATCTGTGCCCCTATTCAGTATATCTATCGCGCTGTTGCAAACAACTGAATCTCGACTGCAAGATGATATACATCTTCCTTACCAATTGTTTCTCTCAGGACGAAGAGAATTTCAATTACTCTAGTATGTGCCAATTGTGACTATTGAACATCGTCACTGATCATTCCATACAACATAATTTCCGTAACGTGACATTTCTGGTCAAAGTTCATCAGGTGGTTGTTAATTAATTAATCTCGGCTACAACATGGTGTACATCTTGGTTATGAACTTTTCTTATTGGGTGGACAAAAATTTCAATGTTTTATTCAACGTTTGCACTTCAAGCCAAATGGAAGAACTCGATTATGTCGCTATTATTTTCAATCCTATACATCACATTTTATTCTACTGGATCTGCGCTATGCAATGGTGTAAGAACTGCCCGCATTGATTCTTGTTAAATGGGTAGAAATGCACATTTCTTAACTCTGATCAAAAAAATGTCAGTGCGAACACTCAGCAGAATGTTACTCTGTTTGTAATTGGCGAAGTGTGAGTATACACAGAAGAGTTCACTCGATGATTTCGACCATTCGTCCGCTCATCGCAAATTCATAAAGTGGAGTTGCAATCTAAGTTTGATTATGGGCTGAAATTCGGCACATGTTGTAAGATTAGTTCCTTGGCATGATGTAAGCTCCAGCGCGAGAAACGGGAATGGCATAAACCAAGCGGGTAGGCGACCGAAGGGAATAACATTTATTAGTTGCATTCGTGCGTAATAATTTTAATGAAGCGATTAGTGATTAAAAATTTGTTCCATTTTCTTTGATTTTTGAAAGTTGCAATAATGATTTCAAAACTTAAGCCATGCACTTCAGTTGTATCCTTCTACCTCAGTAGCTAAATCAGAACTGCCTTTTACAAGGTCCCTTTTTTCTTATTCCAGCTTATTCGGAATATTTCTGCTTGTATGTTTCAGGTTGTAAATATTCGTTTACTAAACGCCATCGACGTTCAGTTTTTGTCTTTGTTTAACTGTACAGCGGAATTGACGTACATATCTTTTTATTAATGCTGTTTTAGGCAGAAGAGAGCCAGTAATCATATGTATAGTTTGGATTCATTAATTTAAGCAACAGTCGTTTAATTAGTTGGTAACTGCAATACTTTCTGATGGTTATAAGTGAATAATGCAGTCGACAAGTGAATCGTCAACTGTAGCTCAAGGAACAGCTCAAAGTGCTGGGAGAGTTTCATTAAAAGATCTGTGTTGCTTATTTTGCTGTCCTCCACTACCTTCTTCGATTGTCTCAAAGCTGGCTTTCATGCCACCCGAACCAAGTTATCGCATCGTGCAACACGATTCTCAACAGTATGTTTCCAGCTTATTTCTCGTTACGTACGTGTCTGTTGTTATGAATCGTTGTTCCATTGAAGCAAAACAGCTTGATCGCTCTCGATGGGTTTCTTAGTGAGTGAAATTGGCCACATCAGTTTATTGTAGAGCTAGTTGCATTCATTATATTCCTGAAAACGTTCAGTGCTATATTCAGTTTGCAACTTTCTAGTACATGGCTGGAATTGGTGGAAGGACGTGCAGATTGGCCACATGGAGCCGATGAATTACGAAATGTGGACGTATTCTACACGCGAACCCGAAGGAGGTTTATTGCATTAAACATCTATTTATTCATCCGTAATGTATTTTGATATCATTTCTGGAATATAGCTGTATGATTTTTTCTCAGTTCAATTTCAATGCATTTCACTTATAGTTTATTTTAAGTTGGTCCTATATATGTTTCGATTGTGAGAACAAATAATCATTTTTGTTGACTAAATCGTTGAGTTTTTATGATTTTAGGAATAAAATAGCTTGTATGTATGTGAAACCGTGCGGAGATGCTCATTTCACATTGCTTTTCTCGCACGGAAATGCAGTCGATTTAGGACAAATGTGCAGCTTTTATTATGGTCTTGGTTTCCGCCTCGGTTGCAATGTTTTTAGTTATGATTATTCTGGTGAGGCTTGTATTGTATTTTTGTTAAATGATTTGCATTTTATTTTGTTACAATGATAATCCATTGATGACTTAATCATTCGTAAATATAAAATCTTGCGTTGGAATTTCCAATGCTCTTACTATAAGGACGATTTCCTTCATGCTAAGTTACATATTTGCCATTTAAAGATATATGTTTTTTGTCATAATTTGCACAGTGTTTTGTTGTCAATGATTCTCGTCGAAAATGATGTGCTTTGTATGATTGTTTATCAGCTGTGATATGGCATAATAATGAAAATTGGAATTCTTCAACGACTGCTTAAACAAATGTTTTAATTATTCGTTCTCTATAGGATATGGTTGTTCCGGTGGAAAACCGTCGGAAAAAAATTTATATGCAGATATAGCAGCTGCATTGGCGGCACTAAAGTCACGTTACCAGATGCCATCTGATCGTGTCATCCTTTATGGACAATCTATAGGTAACTTACTGGAAGTGTATTTTGCTAATTCTTTATTAGTATTCGTGTCTGTGTTCATTTCACTTTCAATTGGATTAAGCCTGCTTCAGCTTCAATAACATTGGTTGTAAGTTATTGTTTCGAAATGTTTTTAAGGTACTGTACCAAGTGTAGATTTGGCGAGTGTTGAAGATGCGGTAGCAGCGTTGATTCTGCATTCGCCGTTGATGTCAGGAATGCGTGTTGCATTCCCGGGTACTCAACGAACATGGTGTTGTGATGCATTTCCATCGATCGAGAAAATTCCTCGTGTTCGTTGTCCGACATTGGTTATTCATGGAACCGATGATGAGGTGAATATTTAGATTTGGATCGTTTGCTCTGTTAAATGTTATCGTGGAGTTGTTTCATAGCCAGTTGGTTCTCAAATTTGTTGTATGCAAGTAGAAAGTGATCGGGTGAGATCGATTCAAATTATAGCTTACAAATTCGTTTGTAGGTGATAGATTTTTCACATGGAGTATCCATTTATGAGCAGTGTCCATCAAGTGTGGAACCGCTGTGGGTAGCAGGTGCAGGTCATAACGACGTGGAATTGCATGCTGCTTATTTGGATCGTTTAAGAGGATTCATCGAAAACGAAGCATTCAGGAACAAAGACACCCAACCGAATGTTTCTTGATTTACTCTTTGAATGTGAATTCAGTTCATCATATCTCCTCCTTTTGACCACGCCACCGTTCTGGACATCCTTATGTATCAGGGCACATTTTTAAAATTCAGTTCGATCTCGCTGACATGCCAGGTTCATTTCACATTCCGTTTAAGGTAAATGCAATTTGCCGTAAGGCAGGAAGGAAGAGTGTAAATGTGAAATTGAAAGCATGCAAGCTGAGTAGATAACAGCCGGTTGCAAAAGTGCCCTTGTTTCATAATAACCGATTATCCATTCGTTGCTGTCTCACGCTCCTCTCGTTCCTCTACGGCACGTTGTGTTCCTTTTTGTTTGTTCATTGTTCTCAGCTCATCCTTAATCAGATCTTCTCTTTGATTGACCATGCCTCTTTTATTATTAATCTATAATGGATCGCTTCCTGTATATTTGGTTTTGAGTGGTTGTTGTCAATTGTATTCAAGTGTTCAGTGAAAATTTCCATTTGTTCAACTTATAATCCATGCACATTTTTGAATCCACCGATATCTTGGTTCAGTACGGGTTTCAACTTGAAAATTCGATCAGTCTTTAGCGATTGATCTGTTGTGTCATATATGCATAGAAATGTTCGTAAAAAACACTTAGCGATCTGTTGTGTTTGTGTTATTGTTGAGTAGTGTAAAGCTGTCGTCGTTTTTTATTTGTCTTTCACGGACATAGCGAAATGTTGCCTTGAAACTTGGTAAATAAATTAATTCATTTTGCAATTCGAATGGTTTTGATTGTGATTTTATCTTATATATTAGAGACGATTGACATACACATATTGACGTGAATGAAATGTAGCTTTGAAATAATTTATTATTATGATTCTTTACATTGCTTTAATAAGTTTCTGGTGGAAATGACCTATAAAAGTTGTTAATTATTCTTATTTTTATATCCTGTCATTTAATAATCTGTGCTTTTTCATGGGATAGCATATTCATTTAAATCAATCTGTCACGTTTTTTCTGAGAGGAAGTGTTTGTATTTGAGTGAATTATTTGATTTAAGTAATCTTTTATGAGTTGTTTCCCAGTCACTGTTTTTCGGTACATGTTTTTGCCTGCACGTTTGTGGTCCACAAACACTGGTTTTAAATTGACTATTTTTTGCAGTTGGTTTCAGTTTTCAATTTGAAGATTAGTTTTCTAATTATTTGTATTTTCATTATCGATATTTCCACTGCAATATTGTAATGTATATCATCAAATGGTTCATAAACTGTGTTGATGCTCAACATGAGCTGCTATCACTGTATCATTATTGTTGATTGTGTTTTAATCATCAGCGAGGTGAAGAAACGAGTTGATGGATTCATGAAAATACCCTCCTGATGATCATTCGAGTTATGCGGATCAGACTCATACATAGGTTGTTCAACTAATGTCCAGTTCGCATGTGCTCTTTAGAGATGCTCTTTCAGAGATATCGGTCACAATGCACCAAATCATCTCACTATGTGCCAAAATTTAACTTATTATCTTCACCAGCTGAACTTTAATCTGGTTTATTTGATCTGCATATATTCCATATTTCGCGAAGTGAAAAGCAATCAAATATTGATGAAATGCATTGAATTTCATTGCTTATCCTCAGTCAGATTACCGAAATTATCTTGCAGGAGTGCATTCAAATTGCTTTTACAATTTGTTAGCAATATTCTCAGTCGGTTCAGTTCTCAATTATGATCAGGTTTCATCGAATTTGTGTAATCTCATAACGAAGTCCCTCCATAAAAATGTCCTTTCTTCTTCATGTCTTCATCGTTGGTCCACTGTAGCGTTGAGTTTCTTCAACGCTTGACTGCTCTTTTTTGACAATCTACATAATTTGTTTTTGGTTGTACAGTTGTGTTTTTGATTGTCATCTGCCTTTCAAATGTAACTCGGATATTGTCACCTTATTCTAGCAATCTTTTCATGTGCATCTACTTCTTTTGCTTTTTGCCGCGTTATCATCTATCGAGCAAGTTTACTATTCACAGTTACTGCAAATCCATCAGCAGTTTCAACTTAATTATTCGTTTAGATTGTCAATCGTATGATTATTTGTACTATTATCGTTATTATTCTTGTCATTATGCGCATTTTACTTTAATTGATTCATTTACATACCTGAAAGTTAAGAGGCCACATTCTAGCATACGCCTTCTCTACCCTTGATTGAGGCGTAAGAGATGATATTCCCGTAAAATTTACGTGAGATTTTTGAGTCTTCGAAGCGTTCTGGACGATTATATCCATTTTGAATTTTAAAACTATTATTGTTTTAATAGCAATGTTCATGTGAAATCTGTTTATGTCAATATTTTCGATTAACCGATACTGGTTGATTTCTTTCGTTACTGATTATAAACTTAATGTGAGCAATTTTTCATCAAAAATTTTCAATGTTTTAATTAATATATTTGTAGGATTTCAATTTCTTCATTTATAAGATGTATGAAGAGTTGATATTTCAAAAAACATTGAGAATATCCATGCAATAATTTTTTATTTATTAAAGTGTATTTCATTTCGTGTCATTAAAATGTTTCCAGCTCGCCGCGTGCATTTCGGATGCTAATGGAAATTCTCTGATTTTTCAGATTTAGTTTCTCACACGCTTTCGAATGCTTTATGAAACCTGAAATTTCTTTGAAGAATCTTTGCAGAAATCCTTAGAAAGTTTCGGCATATTCAAGTCGGATTCTTGTATGAAAGTAAAGCATTATTTATTCCTGACCGATCCTCACTTCTGAAGGAATCGAAACTGCGCTTCATGCCAATATAGTCTATCCTTCGTCTTCAACCCACGTATCCGAAAGATTGGTTCCAATTAGGACAAAAAATTATTTTTTTGAATAGCGCTTCGTGAATATCAGGCATGCGACTTGATCAGGTTCGGAGACGAGAACCTGATTCAAGTGCAATCTACCAATCGCTTTCCACCACCACCTGACCAGATATAATGCAGTTTGAAAGAACAATAATCATCAATCTTCATATATTTCACTACCATTGCTTTGCAACGGTATTTGGATTCAAGTTGTCCGTGATTTATTGGAAGATTCTGACGAGTTACATGACACACTGTTGAGGGAAATTTTGATGTTTTTTCCGGTTCGAGATGTTAACGCTCCTTGAGGTACAATACGATAATAGAAACTTGTCTCATCACTGATCGACGCACAAGACATCTTTTTGAATCGGATTAGTGAATTATCAACGATTTTTTTGCATTAGTGTACTCAAGTATTCAATGCGTATAATACATTACTATAGAAATATGGGTACATTCAAGCCAACCGTCTTCTCAAGATTGCCCGTAGACATATTCAAGTTTGTACATCATTTGATTTAGCAGAATCTCTGCTTTCTAACAATGAAAAGCTCACTGGAAAATTCTGCCTCTGCGAGGAGATATAGCTATTTTTCTGATGCTATAGGGGTTGGCACATTCAAACTTACCGTACCCTCAGCTTTGACCAGTAACATATCAATTTCTTCACACCAGTCGATCGAGCAGAATCTCTGCATTCAGAAAATTATATATTTTGTCGGGCGATTTCGCTTAGTTGAGGAGCTATAGCTGTTTGATTAAAGCTACCTGAACTGGCGCCGAGGTGCTCATTGATATGCATTTGATCACTATAGATCAATGCATATTATACATTACTAGAGAACTATGGGTACATTCAAGCATACCGTCTTCTCAAGTTTGCCTGAAAACATAATCAAATTTGTACATCAATCGATTGAAGAGATTCTCTGCTTTCTAATAATGGAAAGCTCATTGGAAAATTCTGCCTCTGCGAGGAGATATAGCTATTTTTCTGATGCTATAGGGGTTGGCACATTCAAACTTACCGTACCCTCAGCTTTGACCAGCAACATATCAATTTCTTCACATCAGTCGATCGAGCAGAATCTCTGCATTCAGAAAAATATATATTCTGTCGGGCGATATCGCCTAGTTGGGAAGCTATAGCTACTTGATTAAAGCTATCTGAACTGGCGCTGAGTTGCTCATTGATATGCATTTGATCACTATAGATCAGTGCATATTATACTTTACTATGGAAATATCGGTACATTCAAGCATATCGTCTTCTCAAGTTTGCCCACTAACATATAAAAATTTGTACATCGTTCGATTGGCCAGAATCTCTGCTTTCTAATGATGGAAAGCTCATTGGAAAATTCTGCGTCTGCGAGGAGATATAGCTATTTTTCTGATGCTGATTTTTCTGATTTCTGATGCTATATTAATAAGTATCACTGCGCTAGATGAGATAGCTTTAAAATAGTAACTATATCTCCTCAATAAAGCAAAATTCGTCGGCAAGATACATGTTTTTCTGAATCTAGAGAATCTGTTGAATGTAATGGTGCACAATGGTTGATATGTTGCTGAGCAAACTTGAGAATACGGTAGGTTTGAAGTTGGAAAAGTGTATAACATTAAGAAAATTACTATATCTCCTCAATGAAGAGGAATTACTCAACAAAATTATGTTTTTCTGAATCTACGAGTTTCGTTGGATCGAATGTTGTAGAGAAATTCTGGTTCATATTATGTTAATGTATTGTGCATTTGCATGCGCATATTACGTATATTTGTTTTTTAGTTTTGGTTGCTTCATAATCAGTTGTCATATTTTTGCTGGCGACGTAGAGTGATATTTTCTGGATGAATTGATAATCCATTTGAATTTTCTTTTGAACTCGGTTCTTCTCTGAGATTATCCCATTTATCGCCTGTGCAATATGGTGACACTGAGTTTCCTTAGATGAAGTCAGTTCTGATATTTGATCAGTTACAAATTCAAAAAGTTTTCCCCCAAATGAGCAATGGATGGGAGTCGCGGAAAGGAGTGATGTCGAAGACTTTAGATTACCTGAAACGTTTTATCGGAGGTTGTTGGTAAAATCTCTTGAAATCTGTCGTGCTCTTAGAATGTCGTAAATTTTAAAATCTGAATATGAAAATATTTTTTAAACCATTATTGTCATTATTACTCCGAATTTTTCACACTAACATTTAATACCGTATTTAAGTTCATCATAATGTTTACCGCAGACAATTTGGTGTCTAGTAGAGCGTGAAATGGTTGATTGTTTAGTAACCGTTGCGGGTGGTGGAGAGGAGGAATTGATCAAGTGTCTTGCACCTTCCTATAGTGGTGCATTTGAACCGGATGGTCTCAACTACGTCATGACGGTCTTATTTTCTGAAATTGAATCAAGTCTGTTGCCTCAGCACTGTGATTCGCCATATTCACGATTGCAGGGTTGGTAATATTTTGATACCGACTAATAATTACTGCTTGTTCGAGGATTGGCTGATGCCAATTCTTTTGTAGGGCACCCTCGACGTTAATCGCTGAATTAGATGCACAAATCAACGATTCATTGTCGATCTGCTATTGGATGAGTTATTGGGCGTAATAAGATTCAGATAGTTTGTCCTTCACTGACAGATGGCTCTCTGGATGATTTGTTAGATTTTGATTCGCTACGAAAAGGTGGACTTAAAGTGGATATTGTTGAGGTCTGATACCTCTTTGCTTTAAAAAAACTATTTCTTAAGTCTTGGGTACGTAAATCAAAACTCCGATGGTGATTTTCGATGCTCTACAAAGTTATTTTGGAGTAATCATATAGTGAAATCACATCGTTTAGGCTTGATCATTCTGGGTAGTAGCGTTATGAAGCGTCACATTATGAATGCGAATCTGATGCGAAATGTCTCGGATTTTACCGTTCATATTAGTACTGGACAGGTGCACTCACTGAAGCCTTGTTCCCGCTTGTGAAGCCTCGTTTGTGTTCCCGTTGATTGTGGTGAAACAGCACGAAATATTCGATTGAAAGTTGAAAGCAAAGGCAATTTTGATCCTTGAGATTTCATGGAGGTTCGAGTTAGAGGATACGTCTTACTGATAATTGAAAGGACTTGTTTTAGAACCTTTGCCGAACTGAGAGCGTCAAAATGCGAAGAACGTCAAAATGCGTCAAAATGCGTTCACGAAACGTTCTAGGACTGTTTAGCCACGCCCGCAGTTAAGGCAAGCAACGCGAGTAGTATGTTCCGGTTTAATTGGCTACGGTAACTAGCCACGCCCACATTTAACAGGATTAGCATCTCCGAAGTTAACTGACTACGGTAACTAGTCACGCCCACAGTTAAGGCAACCAATGGGAGCAGTAGCTGCCAGGTTAAATGACTGCATCAAACTGTCCACTACTAGTATCACCTTATAATAATAAACAATCACCGTAATTCTCATCAGTCTCAAATCTAATCAATTCATAACCATGGAAACGACCTCCTTCTAAATACGACTGAAACTAAACGATTGATTAAAGTATTTTTAAGAGTAATCTCTCATTTCCTCCCAATTTTCAAGTCAGCAATTCACCATTTCAGTTTCCAAAGTTGCCGTGTGGTTACGTTCACGAATTACCTCACTCACTTTTTGTTTCATAGAAAGAAAGATGGACATGTAAATTCAGAAGCGCTGTGCAAGATTTTGATACCAAACCTCGCCCACTGCGTCCGAGTAGAATTGCAGAACGTTTTTTTCGATGACACACTCTACACAAAAGGAAAAATTGAGCAGAAGTCATAGACGGCAGCTTTTCCTGTGCATATCTCTAACTATCAAACACTGATGGTCATCCAAGCCATCTGATCTCATCATAGCATTTACCTTCGCATGCATTAAACGTCATACTATAAATGCTCCATTCGTTTTATTGCCTCTTTATTCCTATTCTGTGCTATACGATATCTGAAGAATTGTTTTTCATAAACTCTGTATCCTTTTAAGAGAATCTATCATCCTACTCGAGACTTCTTATTTGTTTCTCTTTGTCATATTATCATGTTTTTTGAAACAATCTAATTCATTCCTCCAGATTTGTTTTACAACGCTTTAAGATATGTGTGACGATCTTCTTCTGAAATGTTCCCCAGTCTAAGATTAGTCATTTCAGTCATATTTTTCTATGACTCTAGCAGTTTGTTGCATCAGCACATTTTCAGAATTGATTCTCAAATTGATATTCCGAAAACCCTTCCAGTTTCAAGTTTTTCTTTCCTGAATACGATTCAGAAAAATCACAAAAATATTTGGTAAAATCACAACCTATACAGCAGTTGAATTCCCTCAAACTCAATGGCAAAAAACTACAATAACTGCTGTCATGAATATCACCTTGTGATATTCTTGTTCAGACGGCCAAAGCCATCTAAAAACCGCTTGGAGCGTCTAAAAATGTTCATCCTAAGCTGAGCTATGATATGTCGAAAATGCGGATTTTGAGATAGTAAGGGGTTAGGTCGGGATTCTTGTGAAATTTTTAGTGGAAAAATTTTCTGCTCCTTTTTCGATGATTTATCGTTGAAAGTCTCCATGTAACACAACACATGTTTTCATCTTTCATCTTTATTTACTGAAAACCTTTCACAATATAAATTTACATAATTACTATTTACAACATTACTTCCATAATATAGTCACAACAAACTTTTAATCGCATAATAACCATCACAAGTTGATTCACAATTTTTATCAACAACAATTAAAAACTAATGAAGATTGCGTGAGAATATTGACAGCATTATAAAACGAGAATATTGATAGCATTATAAAATGATAATATTGATATCATTATAAACAATCCTGTAAACGTAAATAAATTTCACTGCAAATAGAGTAAAAAACAATGAAAGGCAATAACAACTTCGTTATGAATATAATTTAAAATCAGTCAAGTTTTAATTTTCTGAAACCGATTGATGTTTTTCATATAAGAGAAAGTCTATCACATTATATTTATGAACATGTAAACGGTTACAAAGTTCTTTCAATTGTATAATTACAATTACGACTTCATTCAATGAAACACACAAAATGACACATTTCGACACTATCACAGTAAATACGCGCAAATATCGAAAAGAACACAACAAAAACTAATGAAAACTCGATCACGAATGTACATGGGAACAATCATATTCTGATTCCTTCACCTACGCACACAAAAGCCCAATCTCAAGTCAATTTGGAGTAACTACGAACAATATTTCTCACTTCAGCGTTAAAAACTAGGCGAACCAGATGCTGGAGGGCATCAATGGCAAATAGTGTAAGCCTACAGATAAAAAATACCTCGGATTTCACAAAAATACTCAATAGAGACTGCAAACCAAACGTTCAAACAAAATTTACGATTGAAGTAATTCCTCACAAATATGTTTTGAAGGTCTCTAAAGCGGTTCAGATGGCGTTAATCAGCACTAAATTGGGACTGCTTAACAGACAGAACATGTGGAACAATAATCATTGTGAAATACACAAATATAACTTATCTATTCATTATAATCATCAACAAATAATTGAAAAATTACAACTAATACACGTTCAAACCGCTCACGCACCGCAATGCGTCTCGGCTCATTGCCAATAACGGGCCGGCGCACGGATTCGCCGAATGAAAAGTCCGAAAAGTGAGGGGTCGGCAAAATATTTTCACGATACGTTCCCAATATCGATATTGCGCTCAAATATGATCAACACTGAATCATTTTGGATTTTGATTTCGGATTAGAATTTGGGACCCTTTTCTCGATATTTCTGACAGTTACGGTGTCAATTTGGTGGAATTTCGGCAAAGTTATAAGCAAAAAACTGTCAAAATTTTGCATACAATTTGAAAAACCGCTCGAAGGTTGGCACAACAAAGTGTAACCGCGAAATTTAAAATTGGCGTTTATCTTGATCTCGGCAATATCTTTGAAAGTACATAGATATCACTTTAACACAATCACTTTAGTTATAATGCATTCCATAGTTGTAGTACAATCCGGATGTGAGGATTGGTTTGCAGTCATCCGGTTTCTCCGGTTGACTCGGGACGTCTCAGATCTGTCTTTCAGTTAATTTAAACGGTTAATTGAATTGAATTGATCTGTCGATTCAGTTATTCTTTCAATTAATTCATTAATCTTATTGTCACATCTTTTCAATTCAATTAATTCTTTCAGTTGCATTCAATTAATCTCAGATCTTTCAATTAGTATAAGTTAATCATTCTTTATTTCATTCTTTCAATTGAATCGAATTCTAATTGCTTCGGCTTATATTCGTAATGAAGTATCATTATGTTCGATTACTTTTTGTTCCATTCTCTGTGATATTTGCTTTTGTTTACAGATTTTTCATAATACTGTCATGTTTTCATGCAACGCTCATTGGTATTTTTTATTGTTGTGGATTTAAATTGTGTGTATTTAATTTGAAATAATTCATGATGGTTATTATGCATTTGAAAGAATGTTACAATACATTATGAAAGTAACGATGTAATCAGTAATGATGTAAATGTGTATTATGAAAGAATTCCAGTAAATAAAGATAAATGGTGAAAACTTGTGTTGTGTTGCGTGGAAATAAAACATCAAAATTATCGAAAAAGGAACAAAAAATTTCCCCTCTAAAAATATCGCAAAAATCCTGACCTAACCCCTTACTATCTCAAAATCCGCATTTTCGACACATCATATCTCAGCTTAGGATAAACATTCTGAGATGCTGAGAATGGATTAAGATGGCTTTGGCTGTCTGAACAACAATATTACAGGGAGAGCTCCGATCCACTAACAAAAACCTAAAAACCGCAAAAATCGTCGTTTCAGGATTTTCGGCCAATGGATTTATTTTTTAAAGTATCACAAATTTGGCATCAATCGAGTTGTCATGAGGCACTGTATGCAATGAAATACGAATCAGTTCACTAGCTGTTGCCATTCTTGTGTTCTGACCGCAAAATGTGTTACTACTCGATTTCTAAGCATCGTCATAGCGGTTTCTTCCGTCCGATTTCTCAGAAGGAAATCAAAAAAACGAAACAATTACAACATTGTGTTCCGCTGCTCGTTTGCAGGATCTGCAGCCATAATTTTGTGCTTTTCGATGTACACTCGTCAAGCTGAACCGATTGGTACCAACCTTATCGCAAAAAATGATCTCATTAGAAACTTCACAAAAACTCTAACCACACATATCTATCACGAATTCAAAACCCGCATTTACTATGTGCTGGGTGGAGTGACCTGAGTTTCCAAATGCTCCTACTACAGAAGTGAATGAAATGACGCTCAGCTTGAGCATTACAGTTGAAAAGAGGAGCACGCATGTACATTTACCATTACAATTACCATGTGTATTACCACCACATTTGCTATGTACTTGAGCACTTACCATTACAGTTGCCACCGTCTTTGCATGCTTATTCACAAATATCCCCACTCACATATAAATGAAGAAGAGCACACATGCACATTCAGAACCGCTGACTGAATACTCTTGAAAATTTCGATGCGAAGACTGACTCACGGCTGCAGGAGGGAAATGCGGAAGGTTCTTTCGAAGTTGCGTGCTCTCAACAAAAGAAAAAAATTGAACATATACCACAGACAGCAACCTTTTCTGCGCACATTACTAAATCTCAAACAGTGACGCTCA
>JAPYMA010000761.1:0-58510 GCA_035041965.1 Anisakis pegreffii | reverse complement strand
AAAATATTCACTGTCAAAAGAAGTATCATCAAAAATTAAGAAAAATCATTTTTGAACTAAAAAAGTTTATAGCCCAACACCAGCGTTGTTTTATTTTAAATTTTATTTTAAATTATTAATCATAAGCTAGATTACACGTGACTTCTTCACGTATATCTAGCTGATTTTGGTGTTAACATCTAATGTTAACACCATTTATCTTTCGACATAAGATTTTTAAATTTTAATTTTAACTTATCTCATATGAGGAAAGATAATTCAAAAACTTCAAGTTTCCGAAGTTTATGAATTATAAATGATTTTGTTCACTCGCAAAAAACAATTTCCAGTTTCATCATCAGAAACTGAAAAATCTCTCTATGCTACGCGCAGTCAAAAATCAAAAATCCAACTGATTTCAAAACTGCTCATCAATTTTATCAAAATTACAATATGTGTAAAGCACCTATTGTGCAGCAAAAATTTTCAAAATACTTTCTGTCCTCACACTCCACCCCATAATATGAGAATATTCAAAGAAAAATAAACTTTTCTCTGGAAGTTGTACCTGTACTAAGCTGGAATAGCATCGAAACGAATCGGAATTCGCCTGCATTTTCTTCTCACCTCAACCGCTGATGAGTCGTTGCCGCATTTCTAATATAATTGCAAAAAATATCCTGAATTCAATTAGTGAGAAATTCTCAATAACGTTATTCTCAACAATAAAAACAACAAACATAATATGTTGAAAGGAAAGAAAACTGTGAGCTATTAAAATTAAAACAATTTAAAATTATTAAATGAAATAAATCAATTAATAAAAAGGGGTAGGGGGGGGTATTGCTGAAAGCATTAAGCTGAAATAATATGATTAATGCTGAAACATCATTAATAATGACAACATTCGAATATTCAAAATTATTTCGAATAAACTCAGATATAATCGTTTAATTTCATGCAAAAATAGTTAAAGAATTATGTTCAAAAATGCGAAAAAAACCATATTTGAATATAAAACCTGATGTGGCATGGCCGTCGGTCGAGTGCGGTCCGGCTCTTCCGCGACCATCGACTAAACGATCCATTTTACCCTCTGAAAACGATGACTTCATAATAAATTTAGCTTATTGTTAATAATTTTCACGCAAACAATCTGAACGATTCCGTAAATTATCGCAAACAGTATCATTTTCAGTAACGCTGATAACAAGAAACATCAGTAATGATAAGGTTCATAAATCACACAAGACGATGAATTCTTGTAATTGTGCGAAAAATACACTTGAATAAGGATAAACTGAAATAAAGATAAACGATGGATCTGCACGTTTCTGTCGCCATCAACGAGATAAACTGAAAATTTTGAGCGCAAAATTCATGAATCTCTTAATCCACATTAACTTTCATGAATTCTCGGCCACGAAAATGGTAGAAAATGAACAAATGACAGTGATAAATCCTGAAGTCGATAAAAGCCGGATAAGAATTTAATATCTTTCCGATAATGAAGAAATTCTGCGATGTGCCACAACGATTATCAGTGACAGTTGTTATAATAAGTCTCCTAACTTGTACGGATAATGACCGAGGAGGCGAATTCAGTAAACTGAACGAATCAAAGCGCACAACGCTATCAAAGGAAATCCTGACTGGCAAAAAAATGAACGGAACGAAACCGTTGGAACGGAATGGTTCCGTTCCGTTCAAATGCAATCATTCAGAACCTCCAGGCCAATTTCATAACTCCACTCTCTGATAAAGCATCTTCGTTATATACGAAGCCAACGAATCCATACCGAAACAATCAAAAAGCCAAAATATCACAAATCCGGATGTGTAAAATCATCCGAAAACAGTTATATTCCATGAGATACTTTATTATAAAAAAGTGCGATACACTTAGCAGCGAACTACAACGCGTTGGCGTGCAGCCGATATGTAGTTCGTAGCTTGCACACTGCTGCAGTACGCACGCGCTGTAGTTTGCACACAGTTACAGGCGATCCTTCGATCGAGAATTCAGTAATCCAGCAATCCTGAATATATTTGAGACTTTACGACGTGAAAAGTAAACGCTACGTGTCAAATTTGCGTTAAATTGCACGGGAGGCAATGAAGCACACGTACTTGGTTTATGTCGACCGCTTCAGTTGCCTCAAATTTCCACTTTGAAGATTGTTTCTTTGTTTGTTTCGATTTCGAGATATCGCGATGATTAGATTCTGACGATTATTATCAGTTAATGTGCTGGTTGTTGCTTCAAAATCCTTCAACAGACTGTTTCTGATTGATATTTATCACGGAATATCCGAACCGTTTGTAAATAAGCTCGTTGTTGCCATGAAATTTCATTTATCAACGCCCGTACCTGTAGGCGTTAGTCTCGTATAACTATAATATTAAATTAAATTTTTCGCTGTTTCGTTAAATCTTTCGCTAAACTTTATTTCTTACACGCAGATTCGAATAGACTCATGCTTTGAATCACGTGCTCGTAATCATTTTCTTGTTTCTTTTAATTGGGATTATGATAAATAATGTAAGTTAAATGAATATGATACCATCACTTTATCTTTAGCAGTCGCGATTCTGAAAAGAATACTGATAATTATTTGGTGGTGTACGATCATGCGGAGATAATGATTATGGTGATTTTATGGTAATGAATTAGTAATAATCGTGATAATTATTATGACAGTACTATAATGCCATTTACAAAATGTGATCAGCTGATAATCACTGCTAAGATAGTGTCGTGTTAGTTATGATAATGCCTCAGTGATGATGATATTGTCACAAAGTGATTATGATGGTATTATGTCAACGATTTTGCGAATAACTGTGATAATTTTACTGTTTAAAAGTGTAATTTAGCCCTTCGATATGTTCCATCTAGCTTCAGTTACGTATCAATTTTTTAATCGTTCGATGTCGAAACGTGTCGCGAATGTCGATGATGATGTCGAGTGATATTATATCGTGTAGACAAGTATTTCATCGGAAACTGAATATTTCAGATAATGCCAAATATTGGCTTTGTTTTGGTTGATAACGAAGAGGAAGAGGAGCAGATCGACCTGCTGGAGCCCTTCAGGGGCTATCTCGCGGCAGTGAGGGCTCCGGGGACCGCATGCAGCAATCTGCTGCAGGTGTTGGTGGCATTGGCGATAATGCCACCCCGTGAAAAAGTTGCGGCGTACATACGCCGCAACTGGTTGCAGTTGCAGGTCTTCGATCCCTGTCGGCTGGGCAGGGATCACTACCTACGATTGGTCGCGAGGGGGCAATCCTGCACCCTCACCCTGGAGGCCGTTTGCCTCATGAATCGATGCCAGTTACTGGTTATCGATTTGTGGGGCAACGGACGACCCGAGGCGTACGGGGCGACCGGTCCAATTTACACGGCACTCAGGTGCCAGGGCCGGTTTTGTGCCGTACGTCTTGGGGCTTCTGACCGGGTACGTATTAAATTTAGTTGTTTTTTTTACTTCTTTCCTTTCTCAGATATCATTTAGCAGTTTAGTGTTAGCTTGAATGTAGAAGGTCATTTCAATTGTATCAAATCATCATTTGATCAAAATAAATGCATTCGGCAAACCTGAAATCAAGACCACGACCAGATGCAATAAGATTCCTTCGAAAATTGCTATTCATTTGTTGTAACCATATCTTATTTCAGGCGGGTCACAGTCCCTCTTATCAGGCGAGAGGGAGACGAGGTGGCCGAAGGGTCGACTTCAATGTCGTCCCGACGGTCATCGAAATCGACCCTCGCCCGAAAAGGCGGGATGGGGATCGCGGAGAGGCGCCGCACTACCCGGTCCCCAGTGAACGACCGGTTCGGCCGCTGAAGGAGAGCCAGCTTCTCCTCTGCACAGGGAGGCCAACCGTAGCCCCAGCGGGGGGGAGAGCAAGGAGCCCGCAACCGGGGCCATCGACGAGGCGACAGTCCCCCCCACCATCCCCATCCACCTCCTCCACCTCCTCCACTAACTCGTCCCCTATCCCCCATTCCCCGTCCCCCCTCATACCCGCTCATTGTAAGTTTTTCATATTGTTCATCATTCAGTTCTTTTTTGTTGTAATTATTTTTCATTGTGGATAAGCAATAGTTGAAATGAAATTTGCATCGATCTTTTATACATTGAGAGATTAAATTACGAATAAAAATGCATTCAAAGGATACATGATTCCATGATCTTTGGATAACATAGTCAACGAAGGTAAAGTTTGAGCACTGAATAATACGAGAATCGAGGAGGAACATTGAGAATCAAATACAAGTGATTTTTTGCTGTATAAAAAGTATCTGCTTCAACTATTCTTACGTTTCTTTGTTTTCAGGCGCCGTCAGCCGAGGCCGATCGTCAGGGAGGCCCCGCAATTGCCGGAGTTCCGTCCAGCTAGTCTGGACGGGCTCCCACGGCAATTCACAGCCGAATTGACGGAGCTGGCCGGGCCAGCTTACGTCGTGGAAGCTGGCATGATCCACTGCCGGCTTCCCGGCTGTGCCAGGTCGGCCGCCGGTTTTGGAACGGTGGCGGCCTGGCGGGTGCACGTCAGGCGCGCAGGATGCCACAAGGCGCTGGCATTCTGCGCGGGCTGCGGCCATCTAGTCGGTGTACCAGATGGCCTCTCGGCGGAGGACATCCAGGTAAGGCTGGATGCCCACCGTCAAGAGAGGTGCATCGGTGCACCGATGCGGGCACTCCGCGCCCGCGAGATGGCCGTAGCCAGGCTTCGGGCTCTTGGCCGCGACCATTCGCATATGGCCATAGAGTCCGAAGCCGGGGAGGCGCTTTCGCAGCTGGTGCGAAAGCGCCTCCTCCCGGCGGAGGCTGGGAGTTCGGCTGGTGGCAGCCGAACTCCCATAAAGCGATCCAGGGGATCGTCTTCGGACGATCAAAGTATCCGCATCGTCCGCATAGATTAGCGGACGGACCCACTTTGTGGATCAGTGGGTCAACGACGGCGACCAATCCCACCCACACCAGCGTTAAGCGTGACTAGTAATTAGTCACGTAAATAATTTTTTAAAATTCATAACTAAATGTTTTTTTAAAATTTTTATCCAAATAACTAAATCAGCAAAAATTCAGATATTTCTGAATTTTTTTTCAGTATTTTTTGCAGCTTCATTACTTAAGAAACTCTGGGAATTCAGGATGGATGGATATAGTCGCGCAGACTGAGAAGAGGTGGTGAAATTGCGGAATAAAAGCGACAACATGGAACATCAAACAGGTATGTTGAAAGGTAAGAGAACTGTGAGCGAACATGGTAATTCTATGCCATGTTCAAAATTCCTTAATGTTATAATCCCCATAATATGTCCCCCGTCAACATATGAGAGCTGACGGCGGATGTGATGGCGCAAAGTTGGCTGCTGATGTCGACGGTGATAGTCGAATTGGCGATGGATGGTCTCGAACGACAATGGTGATGGCTTAGCACGGTCGGCGATTGGTGCCAGTGTTTCACAACATATCAAAAGGTCAGTTTCATTAAAGTGTTTTCTAGATTTCGATTTTAACTTCACGAAATCATCTCAATCTAATGAATTCATTACGCAATTTTCACGATATCAGTCAAAAAAATCCACTTACTGCCTCTAACAACAAGCACTCGATGACCGGCAGCTATGTAAATGTTTGGAAGGCGATTCGGTTATGATAATTTTTTGATTCAGTAACGCTTGTTCGGGAGTTTCTGTTTATTATTACATGATGAATAATGAGCGCTGTTTCAGATGTCTAATTTGTTCACGGATGGCTGCACCAATGGCTTCAACAGTATATCATCAAAAGGTTAACATTGACAATTGTAGTTGAAAGTTTACTTTTAAACATGAGCCATTTGTCGTTAATAACACTAGGATCGAACACTGTTTAATTGACAATGCAATAAGGCAAGTTGGTATCCTAAATATTGATTGTTAACAATTTCAGATTGATGTATTTGTTTTCGGTAGATGGATCGAATGATGATGAGAAGGACGACTGGAGAAGGTGAACGCTGGAATGGAAAGCAAAAGTTCACCAATTTGGTTTGATTAGTAAGTTGGTATTCAAAAAGATGAAGTTTAATCTGCATTCATTATATCGTTTTGAACCGTTATTTTTCAAGCACTTGTTATTTATTGCATGCTTTTCGTTAAGCAATACGATTGCTTTTCACTTTTCAAACACTTTTCACTTAAGTTAAGCAATCACTTTTATTGATTACATTTAGTAAGCGGCATGCATGTAATTGAGAATAGTTTCTTGAAATATTACTGAATTTAGAGAATCAGTTTCACTTTTTTGCACCATAGATGCACTAGTATTTTTTTCGGCAAGTCGGTGAGAGCTAGTCACCAGTGCCACCGGTCAGTGATCTGAAGTATAGAATTGTTTTAAAAAGTTTTTTTCCGAATATCTAAGAATCTCAACTGAATGAGAAGTTTGCTTACCGGTGGTTATGGACATTTTTTTGAGGCAAAGAGAGAGGGCTATCTCACGATAAGCATTATAAACCCGAGAATCATCACATTCACCCCTATCGGTTGAATTCATCTTGAAGTATTTTTTACTAGTTGACTTTTTATAAGTTCTTTTTTTACTATAATATTATAAGATTCAGTATCAGTGAGACGTAAGAAGGTTAAAGAGAGTAGTTGAGCAGTAGTAAAAATACAATTGTTCCACTGGATTAAGATGAGTGAGTTGGGGAAAATCTAAAATATAGTTAGCTTGACAACATTATTGTATCAGTTTAGAGAAAATGAATGTTACTGTTTGAGGATGTGTTTGTTATGTTTGTTTATTTTTATTGTGCGTGAAGATCATTGCTTTTGTGAATTGTGAACTTTTTGTTTTAACTTTGTTTGATTAATTCATTTTCTTTTATATTTCTAATTTGTTAATCAGATAATTTTAATGAATCATCAATTCGTCAGCGAAGCAATCGTCATTCGCAACGTGCCACCACCACGTTCACCTGCTTGCAGTTCCGTAAGGTAGTATTCAACCGACTACCCTTCAGTGAATCAGTTTAATCGGACAAAATCGTCAAATTCGGCGACTCAAAGACCTTATGGATGTGACTGATGCTCTGGAATAATCAGTCATACTGTGATATTGTAAAGGTTATTCCTGTTCTCTATTTACCACTATATTTTTGCCATCGTCCTTTACGAGTTAATATTCCAATGATGGATTGTAATTGATTCAACTGCCTCAAGTTCAACAATATTTTTGAATATATCCCCAGGTTGAATCACTCGAAAATGACCGGTTACTTACATATCCAAATCGTTCATCGACAACCGCGAAAGAATCATCCCACCGGTCATTCGGAGAGATTTTTTGACGAGTCAAATGCTTGGCTCCTCTCCGATTATTCAAACAGATATGCTAAGTAATCTGTTAATATTGCGAAAGTTTGTCGCATTTATTCAATTCAAATTTCTCAGCAGCACATTACTTCTTTATGGTAGCTGCAATAATATGAAGTATTCCATCGGAGATTCGATTTGAATACTTCTATTAATCGACATTCGACTGAATTCATCCTCGGATTATATTCTTCAAAATATTCAACGGATCTGCAAGCTAATTGTATTCAACATATTCAAAAACTCAGCGCTATTCCATTCTGACGATGAACTATTTATTATCTGCAAGTAAGGGAACGTGGTGGATCTTCATGGAGCAGCAAACCTTCGAAAGCAGCAGAATTTTTAAACAAGCAAGAAAAATTTTGTGAAATAAAAAATTAAAAATTAAAAAAACAAAAGTAAGAAAAATAAAATAAAATGAACAAAAAAAATTAAAAATAAAAATAATTAAAAATTAACAAAACAAAAAATAAAAAACAAAAAAAAACAAAAAGAAAATGAAAAGCATCTTTTTAAAATTACATGATTGTTCTGTTAATGTGCAATGTTGTATTGCATGACTTTATTTTATTTGCTGTATTTTTTGTAATGTCATTTTAATAATGTATTGCGTCATTGTTAGCTTTAAGCGATTTTGTTGTTTTATTCTTGTTCTTAGCAAATGAATGGCTGATTGTTAAGCTTTTTGTTTTACGTTCTTGTTTGATTTTTGTGTGATCATATTCATTTTATTGTTTTAATAATGTCATGTTTTAGCTACTTAAAGTAGTTCGTGTTATTGTTTTGTTGTTGTTTGTTGTTATGTTACTGTTGTTGTTTCTTGTTGTTTTATTCTTCTGAATTTTATCAGTAATGTTTTATCACTGACGCATGTTTTAGATAGCTTCCAGCTCTTTTTGTCATGTACTTTTTAGTTCTTGTAAGCATAGTGATTGCAGTGCATTCAGTTGTCTTATGTATTGTTTGACATTTCATGTTGTAATTTCATTTGCCTGTTTTATCGTTTTGATACTTTTGTTTTATTGCTATATCATGTTAATGTTAGCTTTAAGCACTTTTACAATATTGTTGTCGAGTCTTTATTTATGTTGTAGCACAATTCAGTGCTACTATTAATGGTGTCTTAATGATTTTTTAGAATCAGCTTCATCATTCAGATGACAGTTCAACATCGCAAAGCAGAAGAACAGTTTGTATTCTGAAGAATTTAGTGAAGAAATTATTCTGACAATATTATTGGAACAATTGCATTCAAATGAGGTATTAGTAAGTTTTTGTTTTTTACATTCATTAGTCATATTCCTGACTAAGAAATATTATTACATGATGATGGTTCAGATGATTTAGGTTATTTCATTAGCTCAACATAATATGAGTTTCGAAAATTCACCTCGTTTGGATTTACCAGACATCATTGAAAAATTGATAACGTTCGGAAGTTATCGAATTTATTGATGAAAAGATTGATCATTTTTAGAAATATTAACCGATAGGGGTGAATGATCAAAATTTTCATTCAGTTGTTAAGTAGATAAGTCATCCAGCAGATAAAGGAATCAAAATTTTTATTTAGTTATCCGGTGCTAGCCACTCTGCCTCCATGAAATTTTGCACGCCATTCAAAAATGGCATTTTTTTAAATAAAGATCTTTCAAAAATGATTTAAATTGCCATCAATCCTGGCAATTTTTATTAACATACTTCAAAAATAATGTTAATAAAAATTGCCAGGATTGATGGCACAGTGCAATGCCATGCAGCAAATATGTATATCTTTCAGTCGTCCGTTGTCTTGCATGCACCATGTCCTTGTCTCTCTAACACCACTAACCAGCGCATGTTGTTTTGCATGATACTAACCCGTAATCGGAGATAAGGGCCGAAATTACGGGTAACAACATTAACTTTGATCGTGAATGTTGGACAGGTGAGTCATTAGATGGCTTGCTGGCCCATACATCTCCCTGAAGATGTCCAGCATTCGATTGTTGAATGTCTTTATCAATCGATTCCTTCACCTATTTCAGTATCAAATGAAACATTGTCGCCTTTCATGGAAGAGCTATTATGCCGATTAGAAATACATCCATAAGCGATCGGAAATGGAGAAATTGAATGAAGAAAAATAGACTCTCTGTCTCTGTACTGCCTTAGTGCACGCCCATTGGCTATCTACTACGAAATCGCTTTTTAGTTCACACCCATTGCTTGTTCGGTGTACATCGTAAACGTATTTGTTAAATGTTGAATAGTAAATTTTTAATTTGAATATTTTGACTGTGAAAGTATGCCTTTGAAACAACAGAATGAGCAGAAGGACGTGAAATTGATGGGTCAAGGATTTTATTACCTACTCAACGGGAATAAATCCGGGCAAATCATATATCATTTTGTAGCGCAGATTCCGGTTCGGCAATATCACGGAAATATTAGTTCGTAAGAAATAAGCGGAACATAATTCTTGTGACATTGTCAATAGAATTTCATATGAGGGTTTGTGATGAAAAATTTAAGGGAGAGAAAATAATTTTAGCAGTAGTAATGTCATTTTGAGGAGAAAGATAACAAGATCATGCAAGGGAGAAGGTGAAAGGATGCAAGAAAATTGAATGTTTCGTTTCTAAAAGATGACTTATACATTAATATAGAACTGATAAGGGGAGATTATCAAAATTCAGTGCGAATAAGCTGACTGTTTCATAAGATTTTGAATTTCCAACGAATATTATCGACTTTCACAATACTTGCAATTATCAAAATCGACAAAAATTCGCTGAAAATTACAGTAACCGATGGAAAGCATTGAAATGCGTTTTGCGTACTGATATAATGGCAATATGCATAACAATAACAACAATAGCCATCATAATAATAAAACACTAACAATAGTCGTGAACAAATGTAATAGCAATTTAAATGAGACAGTGATAACGATGACAGTGATAAGACATATTGGATTGGCAATGAATGTTGAGAACAAAACCAGAATAAATTATGTCAGTTCAAAAGTGAAATGAAAACATATTTATCTGTGATAACGATGATCTCGATCGAGCAATCAGCGAGCCACGTAAATGAATCATGAAAATAAATATAAAAATGAAATCAACTCGAATTATCGAATTCAACCAACAGTTCGAGTGCGAACGAAGTTTGGACTTTTACAGAGAAGATTGAACGCCTCGAACAAATCTCACAAAGTTATGCTCAGAACACAAATTCGAATCCATAATTATTTCGCCTAAGAAGAACGCCTTAAGGTTCATCTGAACGCAGTGAATCACACAATAATATTGCTGATGCACAGATCAAATACAACTGAAGGTAGATAAAATGAACGGAAGGCACAACAATACACCAAGTATATGGATAAACCAGAAATTTGAAAAAAAAGCTGAATCCACTCGATTAAATGACTAATTGACAGTGATTTTGGAATCTTTCAAAGCATCCCCCACGTATCCCTTCTTTATTACTAAACCGTCTGTAATTCTCACCGTGAACAAACCAAATTCATGCTGCCTGGCTCAATCTCGATTCAGCACTAAATGTGGAATATGATGACATTGATGAATTGCATTCTCAGTCGAATCAATAAGGAAAGTACAAAGCTCCAACACTTCATGCACACATCAAAAAGTATGTTTTACCTTCCAAGCACCGTAGCTACAACAAGCAAAATGCTGACTCTCGAATCCAATTGATGTTCCTGCACCATTCAATCGAGCAGAATCTCTGGATTAAGGAAAATGTATTTTATGTCCGGCGATTCTGCTTAGTTGAGCAGATATAGCTATTTTATTAGAGCTATCTCCTCAACAACCGCAGTGGTGTTCATTAAAATGCATACTATCACTGTAGATCAATATTACACATTGCTATAGAAATATAGTTTTGATACATTCACGCGATTTACCGTGAAATTCCATCTCTACGACGAGATATAGATATTTTTCTGATGCTATAGGGGTTGCCACATTCAAGCCTACCGTACTCTCAGCTTTGGCCAGTAACATATCAATTTCTTCACACCAATCGATCGAGCGGAATCTCTGGAATAAGGAATATATATATTTTGTCAGGCGATTCTGCTTAGTTGAGCAGATATAGCTATTTTATTAGAGCTATCTCCTCAACTAGCGGAGCGGTGTTCATTGAAACGCATTGTATCACTATAGATCAATAGATATTACACATTACTATAGAAATATAGTTTTGATATATTCAAGCCAACTATCTTCTCAAGATTGCCGAGGAACATATGAATGCTTCTATATCGTTCCATTGAACAGAATCTTGGCTTTCTGATAATGAAAAACTAACCGTGAAATTCCATCTCTACGACGAGATTTAGCTGTTTTTCTGAAGCTATAGGGATTGCCACATTCAAGCCTACCGTTCTCTCAGCTCTTATCCCAACGCCACTTCATCTTCATTTTTTAAATTTTTCCTTTTTTCCTATGTTACATTCATTCTGGTTTCATTCACACCATTTGTTATGTTGGTTGATTCTTTCATTTTAATGATCAGGAGACATACTATTTGCTACTAGCATTCTCGATTCATTTTTTAAAGTTCGAGTAAAACATTCATCCCTCGTCTGTACCAGTACCACATCAATGAATTATCCAGCGCCAGTAGTGTGACGATGGTGAGAAAACGAACAGGTTCATAATCTAATTGTTTTATTGTTTATTCGTATTAGACAAGATAGAATGTAGGGCGCTTATTTATTAGAAAATGTTCAATTGAAGGAACATTAAAGGAGACATCATTATATATTGGGGAAATATTTGTTCAAATGAAGAACGTAACGCCATTTTAAGTACAATTAATTACAATATCTATTATATGTTAATACATTATAAAGATAATATCTATCGTCACACTTCGACGAGATATGAATTTCGTTTATCGTACTGCGAAATATGCGGACGTTGCACCCGGTGCGCCACCCGGAGCGCCTCCACTGGGTGCGAAGTAGGCCGATACACCTGGTGCGGTTCTCGGTGCACCACCGCCTGCGCCGAAACTACCTGCCGGAGCACCACCACCCGCGCCGAAGTAACACGACGTCGTTCCTGGGGCAGCGCCAGCGCCTAAAAACCGCAGTCGGTCAGTTGTTGCTCATCAGTTGTTTGATTTGATTTTCATTTTTTAAAATTCAATTTAATTTCCATTTTAATTTCATCTAGTTTGATTTCAGATTACACACATTCTGAATGGGTCATCGACTCTTATCAACGGATCATGTTATCAGCAAGTGAATATGAGGGTGTGACAAACCTCCTCCAACTCCAAAGTATGCCGAAGTAGTTCCACCGCCACCTGTATACGGGGCAGGTGCAGCACCGCCACCGCCTAAATTAATACATAAATTCAAATTGGAATTCAGATAGGAATGCAGTCAAAACGTTACGAAGCATCAGTTATAAACCACTGAAATACTGAGCCGGGCGACTGTGAAAGGTAGCGCACGCAGCATTATAGAAAAAAAATGATTCCGACGTAATTATGGATGATCAATAGCGATAATCAATCTACGAAGAGCTAACCCATCGTCGGAGCGCCAATAGCCGTCTTCACGTTTAGGGCCGGAGGAGCACCAATCGCAGTCTTCGTACCCAAGCCTTGAACGGTTCAAAGAAAAGTTATTTCATCATCTCTACAATCATTGTTGTATATATCTGCATTGAACCAGGCAGGAGTAAATACCCATTGCCATTGCGAAGTAATGAATGAAGCATAATGATGGTCTCTGCTCTTGGCAGATCTATAGCGAGTGGTCAACTGCAGAAGTGCTAATTGATTGAATTCAGTGATTTGATTAGCAAAATTGTCAGAGCTGAAGTTATACCGCAACAATTTTGAGAGTTCAGCAACTCACCCATTGGGGCACCGATGGCAGTTTTGGTATTGTCAACCATAGGAGCACCAATCGCAGTCTTCGTACCGAAGCCTTGAACGGTTCAAAGTAAAGTTATTTCATCATCTCTACAATCATCGTTGTATACATCTGCATTGAACCAGGCGGGAACAAATACCCATTGCCATTGCGAAGTAATGAATGAAGCATAATGATGGTCTCTGCTCTTGGCAGATCTATAGCGAGTGGTCAACTGCAGAAGTGCTAATTGATTGAATTCGGTGATTTGATTAGCAAAATTGTCAGAGCTGAAGTTATACCGCAACAATTTTGAGAGTTCAGCAACTCACCCATTGGGGCACCGATGGCAGTTTTGGTATTGTCAACCATAGGAGCACCAATCGCAGTCTTCGTACCGAAGCCTTGAACGGTTCAAAGTAAAGTTATTTCATCATCTCTACAATCATCGTTGTATACATCTGCATTGAACCAGGCGGGAATAAATACCCATTGCCACTGCGAAATAATGAATGAAGCATAATGATGGTCTCTGCTCTTGGCAGATCTATAGCGAGTGGTCAACCACAGAAGTGCTAATTGATTGAACTCGGTGATTTGATTAGCAAAATTGTCAGAGCTGAAGTTATACCGCAACAATTTTGAGAGTTCAGCAACTCACCCATTGGGGCACCGATAGCAGTTTTGGTATTGTCAACCATAGGAGCACCAATCGCAGTCTTGGTGTTATCCATCATCATGGGTGCTCCGATGGCAGTCTTCGTATTATCCATCATTGGGGCCCCAATGGCCGTTTTCGTATTGTCCATCATCATCGGAGCTCCGATTGCCGTCTTAGTGTTGTCCATCATCATTGGAGCGCCGATAGCCGTCTTGGTGTTATCCAACATTGGGGCACCGATAGCCGTCTTCGTGTTGTCCAACATTGGAGCTCCAATGGCCGTCTTCGTATTGTCCATCATCATTGGAGCTCCGATAGCCGTCTTGGTGTTATCCAACATTGGGGCTCCAATAGCCGTTTTCGTGTTGTCCATCATCATCGGAGCTCCGATGGCCGTCTTCGTGTTGTCCATCATCATCGGAGCTCCGATGGCCGTCTTCGTGTTGTCCACCATAGGTGCGCCAATAGCCGTCTTGGTGTTATCCATCATCATCGGAGCTCCAATGGCCGTCTTCGTGTTATCCACTAAAATGTAACTCTGTTCAGATTTCAGATCCCAATTAGAATAATCTCGGGAATTATCGAAACGTTTCGTAAGGATTCTGAGTTGGAGTTCTGCTTCTAATTTACATGTGAGATTCAGTTCGCATCAAATACATTGCTTACCCATTGGTGCGCCAATGGCCGTTTTTGTATTATCCACCATAGGTGTTCCAATTGCTGTCTTCGTTCCCAATCCGGACATACCCGGAGGTGCACCGATAGCCGTCTTGCATGGATCTACTGAAATGCAATCATCACATAATGTCAGAACCTCTAGCACCATAAAAATACGATCAACCACCGTTTAGCACTCACCAGCTGGAGCTCCGATAGCTGTTTTCGTTGAGAGACCAGAGAATGCTGGAGCTCCGATAGCTGTTTTCGTTGAGAGACCAGAGAATGCTGGAGCTGCGGGAGTCGGCGAACAAGGACGTGGCGATGAACCACCCCCACCACCCATCGCTCCAGGAGCCGTAGGCGAGAAATATGCCGACACTGTGCCACCACCGGCACCACCGACCGTTGGCGAGAAATATGCCGATACCCCGGGAGGCGTCGGTCCACGATTAAAACCACCACCACCACCTCCTCCACTTGGTCTAGCGCCAGGTGCTGCGAAATAAGCCGAAGTAGTACCGGGACTCATGGAGCCACCCACACCAATGTAAGTTGAAGTCATCCTCTTCAGAAACACTCCGCCACTCGGCTTTGTTAAGACTGAAACAATGCTGCATCGATGTTTTTATCTGCTTTTATAGATGTTGGCTATACAAATTCTTTGCAGTTTACTAATACAAAAAAAGCTTGATTTGCATTCAACACACTGAATGCATTTGGAATACATGCAAATTATGAGCATCATACGCACTGAATTGTTCTCATCAACCGAAACTGATATTAGCCTCACAATCAGCATGAACCTCTCCTTAAGCGCTATGCCTTTCACTGTAAATATGCTCGCTGCATGAAGGCAAGCTGAACTGTGTGAGTACATATAATCAGTTATGATTGTTGCGCTGGTACAATACTTTTGCTGTGAACGGATAGCGCCCATTGAAAGATAGAGCGCCGCTATCCTTTTTACAGTAAAACTCATTTCGTTGTCATTGGTGAACACTGATTGAAGGAGAGAAAAGTGATAGCCTCAACAAAAGCCGTTCCCTTCACAGCAAAAGTGCCTCGAATTTTTCATGAGTAATCTTCAAATTGCTTTGCATAATATTCATAAATACAGCTTTCTGTGGTGCGTTCGAAAGAGAATCATTTATCACTTTGCAGAATATTATACGTGAGAGGCGGTTGCGGTTCAAACAGGAAGAAGAAACGGAGGAATTTCTTTAATTAGTAAACAAATCAATTAACTTCGATTCGATTGGAATGTATCATTCAAATAAAAACAATACGGATGAATTAAATAATTTGTTGTCAATACGAACAATCATTGAAGGTCAATATGATATATCCAACAAATATACTTTAGATCTTGGGCTGACTCTTTTTTTTAAAATTGGTTTCGTTGTATCGTTGGATTATTCACTGAATCACTTCTTCTGACACTATTATTGCATCTAATTTGTAAATGTCTAGAGAATTGATGATCCAAAATTCTGATAACAGCCCCATTTCCATCGAATCATCATGACTGCGCAACAACAAACCTTTCAGTAATACTTTTGACACTGCTGACGAATATTGTTCTGTCATTTGAATGTTGTTCGAAGAAAGCGAAAAAGAAAAGAAAAGTAGTCAAGAAGAGTTCAACGGAATCAAAAAAAAGCTTACCATCAGCAAAGAAAAAACGACCTAAAGATAGTCCAAAAGAGAAACGCATCAAAGATAGTGGTTCCAGTCAGTCATCCGCTAAGGTATATGATTCTAATTTTTACTTGAATTTGTAGTCTGTATATATCTACCTGCATATAGACTGTTTTAATTCAAGATAGCAGCACTTGCTGATGATACGATTTCATCATTGAGGATTGAATCAATCCAATAGATTGGAAAAAGTACGAATACGAAATGAACGAATCGATGTGTGAGATAGCTGCAATGCTAATGACATAGCATACATCTTAATGTTCAAATTGAAAGCTATGAATTCAGCCACAAATTTAGGCACATCACCACAAAAGCGTTGAAAAAAAAACCGTACCTGAACACAAACATAAACACGAACACGAACACAAACAACCAGCAGCAGTCAAGAACAAGACCGAAAACGTAAAGGTGATAAAGGACGAAGACAAAAAGAAATCTCAAAATAAAACTGAACCAAATTCTGAAGAGGAAAAAGTACGTTGTTATTGTTGACTGAAGAAGTTGCATTTCATTATTGCCAATCCGTGTGTGCAATACCCTAAATGTTACGGCAACTTTTAAACGTTTGAAATTACACGCTTAAAATTTCACACCGTTCTGGTGAAATGTAGCTTGAACTCGTGGAAAACTATGTATTTTGCTGAAAGAATCTTCTCCGTTTGACATTCATGGATCTATGCATTTGCATATGTTGAACAGTTGATCCAGTCCATCTCTAAGTGTGAAAATTTGATCTGCCATATAGTAGCATTACGGGCTTCCTTACTTTAAGAGTTCGTATATTCGAGATGCTCGCACACTTATGCTCGATCAGGAGACTTGCGATATCCCACAGCTATCAGTTAGGTCGTGAGCTAACGTACTGAGAAATAATCAGTGCTTAAAATCCTCCTCCATTGGATAACGATGCAAGATTGTCTTCAGAAGTTTGTGCGATCGCTGATTTTTCATCAGTCAAATTGGGGTTTTTTGCGCTGTTAGTTAAACAAAAACAATTCTCGTTTTGTAAATTTGATGTGCGCTTCAAAATTTTGATATGGATCTTCATTTTTTAATCCCAAAGCATTCTCGAGTGAGTCACTTTTATGGGCATCATCGAAGAGAATATAATTTGCTAATTGCAGACAGTTATCGAAAGAGTTGCTGAAGCACTTGGAGTTTTCCGTCGAGTAAGTTTTGATCTCATTTCCTTTTTTTACTCTTATTTCACGAGAAACTAATTTTGACACGTTCTGAGTTCAGTTCATACTGATTCAGATGGATTCTCGTTCTTTTCAGACGTGTTTTATTCGCTCTCATAGCTATCACATGCGAATACCGTTCTATTGATGAGTTTTTCTCATTCACTTCGTTTCATTTCACTTCACAGTTCGAATCAATTTCTCATTCTGTAGCATATACTATTTACTTGATGCGTTGACGAGTGTTGACAGCCGAAATCAACAACACAACAATCGAATTGAATTGCTCAACAGTCAAACGATCAATTATAGAGTGTATTTGATAGAATGAGAATCTGACTTTAATTGTTGAGCGAAATGAATGAGAAATTAGCAGAAGAGAACAGTTTTGGTGATAAAAGTCATGAGAGCGATTACAACAGCAAGGAAAAGAATGAAAATCCTGTTAGAACGAGTGAAAACCGTGTCAGGCCTGGACGGGCTAATAATACTCAGAAAGTAATAGAATAAAGTGTGTTGTTATCAACTAACCGCATTTATATACCTGAGTTAAAGAACACCATCACAATGATGACGTCCTGTCATAACATGGCACTGTACGAAGTACTAATTTCCCCCTTAATTACCCCTTGACACCTCCAAATTACCCGGAGTGGGTAATTCCACCCCCTATGGGAACCATTGGCTTAATGTCTGTCGTGTGCAAATAAAAGAAGCTTGATTATGATAGCAATATAAGTTGAATTGCAGAAAAAAGAGGAGGCAACTCAAGATGAACGAACTGACAAGAAGTAGGCATTTTCGCTTTATCACTGAGATTAACCAAGCCTTCAATTAACCAAAAGAATTCTTTCGATCAGTAGGATCAAACCAAATCATACCCATTGGAAGTGTTCAGCTTTATTTTGATAGAAGCTGATAAAGTTGTTATCAACGTTCATGTGATAAATTAAACTGTTTATATACTCATCAAGCAGAAGTACATTTGAAATTCTAATCGTCATTTTACAGAGATGAATGCATATCGTTCGATAAAGTGACTAAACTCGGAAATCTCGATGATATTCGTGAAGTTAGTTCAGTCAATCAATTCACTGATGAATTTTACGTCAAAACCGAAAAGACTTGACTAACTGCAACCTAACAGAGCAATATAAGATGTTTTGATGTTCCACGAAATCTTCCACTAACTTCTCAAAATCGCTCCTATATTCTCTACAAATTATGCATTCCTAGAAACCATTCTCTAGTGTACTGTTGAGATTCTTTACTAGAGACTTTCATTGTACTGTCAAATGCCTAACATCATAACAATTTTTGTTGTTGAAGAAACGAAAAGCAGAAATTGAAAGAGAGATAGAATCAATGCAATCTGAGCACGAGATGGCAACCGATCAACTCGAGGAACACGCTCAACCATCCACCAAGCATAAGCACGTGACGATCACCGAAAGTAAATGCAAGCTATACGAGACGAACGATGAACCAACGCTGGACGAAGAGGAAGAAGAGCAAGCACTTTTATTACTCAATAATCTTTGAATTCAATTTACACTCAAAAAATACCCATAATTAATCTTTGTTGTCATAATGCACATTGTTATTACACAACTGTTTCGCACTCAAACATCTGATCAGTTGTCTGAAATTATCGTCTAAAACAGCTATCGATACCACAACGATGCTGCGAACAAATGCTTTTTGTCAATAATTAATTCACCCAATATTCTCATGCTTTATGAATAAAAATTCTGATATTTCTATAAAATTTTATTCACTTCATGATATTTTCATACCAAAATATATCAGAAATATACTGGAAAAAGAAATACAAGAAAAGTGAGCGAATAATGAACAAATGCACAGTGCCAATGCCGAGAACGAATACAATAAAAGCTGTTTATTCAAATTATTCCACATAAGCTAAAATATGAGACATAAAAAATGGTTGGTTTAGAGCAATGCTCCAGATAAAGGCGGAATGAGGACATTGACAAATCGCATGTGATTGCTTTCATGTCCATAAATCATCCGCACTTACTTAATAATACTTTCAAGATGATTATTTTCATCACGATACATTATTATTCTTTGATACAATCGACGAATTCTTTAAAGCAAACTTTCCGGTGATCAGATTATATTCCTGACTTTCTTGTGAATCGCCACTAATTTTAAGAAATATTACAAAAAATTATCTGAAGAGGAGGCGGAATTGCGGTCACTTAGATTATTGAACGGAGAGAAGGAGTGGGGAAGAGCAGCGATTTGCCATATGATCAAGAATGCAAGCAAGGCCTGAGTTACGCACAATCCGGTTGGTCAGAAGGGGTTATTTGCATTTAACGTGAGAAAGAAATCAATCCATCAGATCAATCAGTGCACGTATTTGTCGAACCAACGCACCATGTTGATCGCAAAATCAATTTCTGTTTCGACATTGTCCAAAGGGTGGCACGCATTTGGATATGACAATATTCTGAAATTTTAATGATTTCATAAAAGAAAAATATCATAGTATCGAACACTTCTGTTGACTTGCACGTCGCAATGAAACGAATTCGACAGTTGACTTCCTTCAAAACGTTTGAGGGATGGTTCGATATTCAAGGGAAAACATGCGATATTCAAGCGATTCAGTTGGTGTATTAGAGGGTTTTTTCAAAGAGAGCACGTTAAAAGAGTGAAAATTAAATTTTGAGAATAAGCTGACTACGAATAAACAACGACGTAGAGGAAACTGCAAGTCAGGCCGGTTGGCTTCACAGAAACTTACTTGTACGGAATATGACGGGCGGCCAAGTTGCGAAAGTAAGGACGATAATGAGCGGGCACACGACGGTCTTGTTCACCATTCAGCAGCAAGTAGGGTGTTTGCACCTGAAGCAACAATTGATAAGAGATCAAATCAGAACGTTGCTAGAGTCTAACGGCAAGCATAAACTCAAATTTCCAACTAAACTCAACTGTACGTGAGATGAAAACAATATTTCATAATCGAAAACTCCAAACAAACGAACAAGAACCTTCTCAACATGAGCTATTGGTGATTGCTTGTACATTTTTTGTCGTAGCTCTTCCGATAAGCCTTTTGTCCAGTCGTAGTCTAAACCCGCTGAACATACAGTTGACCTGAAACAGGCAAAATATTTGGAAATTACTATGCGACAGCTATACCGCCATCTTATTTTGCATAATCACCGTCAATTAATTGTAAGCGTAATCGATCGAAAACAAATCAATTCACCAACAGAATGGTTGAAACTTTGCAGCCGATAATTCAGATCCATTATGAGAGCAATAATGACCTCAGAAACATACAACCAGAAACATGATGTGTAAAATACGAAATGCATTTTCATCAAATGAAGAGATTTGGAGTAATTTTAAGAAGAATAGAAACAAATGATCATAAATAGATTCGAAGAACTCGGTTGGAACAGATTGAATAACGTGTCGTCAACAAAATGGTTGAATCCTCAAAAAAATGATTGAATCCTCAAAAGAATGATTGAATCATCAACAGAATGACCGCAAGAGCAACTCACCAATCAGGGATGTCGGAGAGTTCGAACATTGCTGAAAGGCACATTATACAATTATATTTGCGATTGTTTAGCGGCTATTCTGAAGAACGGCAACACAAAGGCCTTCGTATATGCCAAAGTATCAGCTCAATTGTTGTGAAAGTCTCAGAGACTACTCAAAAAGCAACATCAGAGCAGTTGAAACTCCAATATTGTTTCCTCTCCCAATAGTCAGTCCTCTTTTTGAAACGTATTTCAGAAGCGAACATCGAAAAACAAACGTATTGGATCACTGTTATTCCGTATGCTTTAGGAAGTACTGTAAGCTATCAGCTGTTGTGAAAATATTTGTTTGTTTGCTCTCGTTTTGAATACAGTTAAAATCTTACTTGCTATGTTCAGTACCGGATTCCTGGCGACACATGCCTTGTAAAATCCCTGAAACATTGCAGCTGATAATTCAGATTCATACGAGAGCAATAATAATCTCAGAAACATACAACCAGAAATATTGGGTGCAAAATACGAAACGCATTTTATCAAATGAAGAGAGTTGGATTAATTTTCAGATGAATGGAAAAAATATGATTATGAACAGATTTAAAGAACTCAGTTGGAATGTACTGAATAATATGACCAGACAGAAGCATCATTTTTAGACGAGTCAAGACATACCGGATATTGCCCGATCAAATGGCTTACAAGAAAGCCTCCATGTGACCCTCCGAACAGAGCAACTCGATTGCGATCCAGTCTTGGTTCATTATCCAGAACAGTTTCAACGGCATGCTTAAAGCAAAAAAAAATCGTCTCAAATTCCGCAAAAATCTCGAAATTATATCGTAATCTTCATCAATGTTCCTTCCTAAGTTAATCAGTTCAAATCAAAATTTCATATTTTCAACAAAACAGAATAAATATGTTCTCGAGTACATTCCCTTCATCTCATTCTAGAAATTCTAAGAAAAAAGAGTTTCCGTAGCCTTCACCTGAACATCTTTGACGTCCAAATCACCACAATTGCCGAGTAACGATCTTACAAAGTCGTCGCCATATCCGATTGATCCATGATAATTGATGAACAGTTGCGCATAACCAGAATTCAACAGTAACACCGTTTCAGGTCGAGGCCAACTGTATGCAAATTTTCAGCGTTTATTTGCAACAACATTGGATGATATTATAGAACAGTGGTTCTCGCGTTCGGGCACTCCATTACCCTTTAGATAATCTGGCAGAGCGTCGTTACCCCCACCCCTGATACAAGACTTACTATTTCTACGTATGATTTAGATGGATTCTCGTTCTTTTCAGAAGTGTTCTACTCACTCTCATAGCTATTTCATGCGAATGTCGTTCTATTGATGAGCTTTTCTCATTCACTCCGTCTCATTTCATTTCACAGCTAGAATGAGTTTCTTATTCTATAGCACATACTATTTACTGGATGCGTTGACGAGTGTTTACAGCCGAAATCAACAATACAACAATTGAATTGAACTGCTCAATAACGTTCGATAGTCAAACGATCAATTATAGAGTGTATTTGATAGAATGAGAATTTGACTTTGATTGTTGAGTGAAATGAATGAAAAATTAGCAAAAGAGAACAATTTTGGTGATAAAAGCTATGAGAGCGATTGGAACAGCAAGGAAAAGAATGAAAACCCTAATAAAACGAGCGAAAACCCTGTTAGTACCTCACGAGTTGGTCATACTGAGAAATTAGGAGAATATTGCCATCAACCAACCGCATTTACTTATCCGAGTTAAAAGACCCCATCACAATGGCGTTCTATCATAAAATAACATCAGCACGAAATATTAATTTCTCGACCCGCTCCATTACCCCTTTACCCCTCCAAATTACCCAAAATAGGTGATTTCACCCCTTTGAGAACCACTGTTATAGAAACACAAAGGATTAATATCATACAAGCCTAAAGAGATACGGTAATCGTGCAAGTACTACATATGAAAGTTGCATTTCATCAATATTCCATTTCATAATCATTTCGTAAGGCACTATCAGGTGATCATCTAAGCATAAAGGGATAAGATGATCATCCATCATTACATACAGATGGATATTCCATTTCATCATGCGTATCCTATATCCTTAATCAAATATCATCTTATACGTAAACAGCCAGTGTACAAAGCAAGAGGGTAATTCATAGAGCACTTTTGTACATTGATCACTCTGTCACTCTGACGAATCGTATGTTTGATGAATTATTGACGAAAGCACACTGAACACTGAATGTGAATGTATTCGAATGAACTCAATACCATCGTCAAGTTTTCGTCTTGTGCAATGTAATGTAATAAAAATGACAGTAAGAATTCAATCCAATTAAAAGTCAATGTTGAAGTTCTTACGATGCTGTGGAATTGTTATGTGGTCCACCGTGTGGACTTACCACTAGCGAAAGGGAATCGCCAGTCTTCGGAATCAACAAAAGTCCTTCGTATTGAGTACCACCTTGAATGCGAATGGCAGTTCACTTTTTGAAAACATGAAAACGATAAGCGAACTTGACTTAAGACTCAAATCTTCAATGAAGCCGAGTTCATTGAAGATATCTGAGAAAGTATGAAGAGGTGTCATTCACTCGCAAATATGAGCCGTTCAATGTCCAGTATGTGAGCAAAACATTCTTATTCATGACATCTGAATAACTTGAGAAGCAAATGCAATCCACTGACCGTCACTTCTACGAAAGCCCATCAGTCTCCATGTGTAATCGAGAAGTTTCAGTCGCACTTCAACCGGTACGCTACAGTCGTCCAATTTTGTCCATAAAATCTTCAAAATTATCGCTTGCGAGAGCTTTCAAGGCAATTTTTTAATGGTTATCTTAATACAGGGAAGGATCATTTGAAGAAATGATCAGAATAAATAGTGTAAGAGGATGATAGCATATCGTGACATATGTGATCACCGCACAATTCATTAGCAAATAACTAATAATGAAGTCAGCAACCCACCTTATCCTCATCACCCGCTTTTGGTAATCGACCTAAAAGTGTTGCTGGAGGACGATTCGGCGCAGAGCATGCTACCAGAACAATATCGTTCACAACATCCAATACACTCCAACATCCGAGAATATTCGCTAACATAATAGAATTATTTCATTATTGATAGTCGTCATATGTGCTCAATGATCAACACTCGTTCAGACTATTCACAAAAGAGATTCTTCAAAATCAATTGATTTGATTGGCATAAAACAAATCTGCAAACAACAGATAGCACTCACAAATATTGGTGATCTTCCTCACTGAACCTGAACTTGTATCCACCACGAGTATTTCCTAAAATTGCAATGAAAATTTTGACAGTCTTCATTGGCTAACGAGTTTCAAGAGTGCAGCTAGCTATAATCAACTGAATAGAATATTCAGCGCAAAAGAGAAAATTTCGTAAAGTTCACCTGTTTGGCTCGCCAAGCACTCGACAAAATCAATCGCTGATTATCATTGGCCCAACAACGCTCGGACAATTGCACCATTTGAAAACCAGGAAAATCCCGGAACGCTATAAAGATGTTCACCGATATCAACAACACACATTTCGTCCGTAACGAAACACAACCATAGAATATTTCAGGAGGAAAACATGAATAAATTTTAAATCTCCCATTTCCAGAGTCAACATTCTCTGTAAGCGTTTTGCTCTTTATATCATTCAAAATTGATCGCACAATTGTTTAGGCTTCATTCATATTGTAATGAGCAATGAGCTCAAGAATTTATCCGTTAGCTTTATTCGCTCTAGAATCGCTCAGTATCCATACAGCATAACTCACAAGTTGGAGCATTAACAGTTCCAATCAATTGTTCATCCTTTTTACTGGCCCAATCAATCTGAAATATATCACGATAAATCACAAAAGCTATGCATCAAAAGTACTCTATGCAATGTAAGCTTTCGCAAAATACTGTCGGATAGAAATTTATGAATGAATTTGTTGAACAATACTATTAAAATGGAAATATTTGGTGACAATGTAGCTCCGATGTGATACTGATACGCAATCATAATAAAATCAATCAAACAATTTGAATGATTCAAGTTGAGATGCTTACCACATGAAGTGCCGATGTGGCTCGATGTGGGCCACCGGCTTTACGTTGGAAGAAGATCAACTTTTTGTTGTCAGATGAGAACGAGACGCATTCTATTGCCACATCCTCTTCACTCAATGCGCTCAGCTTGGCAGTTGCCAATTCATAGTAGTAGAGTGTACCTCTGAAATTGTTTCCTTATCTTATGCTCCTTCAACTAATAAATCATATGTTTTCAACAGGCTTCTTCTTGCTCATAAATTCAATTTGTTTGACTGCAGTCTTTTATGTGTATTTTAGTGATAAGAATGCTGAGAGTGCAATCATAATCTAATGTGCGAATGAATATATCGTAAAGAATTTGATCACCTTCTGTTATTGCAATATATTTTGCCAAGCTTGAATGGCTCATTCTTTAGGCCAAAGAAGACAATACCTTCATCATTCGGTGACCATATACTCTGAAAGTGCGGCGGTTTTGAGGATACTTTTAAAAGCGCTGTTACATCAGAAATCTTTAGAGAATAAGATGTCGACTCAACTTTCGAGAGATTACCGTCTTTTCATTGGTCATGAATGAACGTAAGAATAATTCAGATGAAGCACTCTTTGAGATCGTGAGAGACTTTCGAATGGCGAGTTCATGAATAATGAATGAAATGAATGTTTACATATGTAGGTGATAAATTTTCAGGAATTTGGTCGATCACTGTAACAGTACCGCTGATCACTTCCATAATGCAGAGCAGTGGGCGTCGAACGTTGAGACGTTGTTCACCCCAGCTATCGATCAATTCGAATTTATCACCCTGAAAAAAAACGAGTGGAATCTATGGGTTTTCATTAGTTTTCTCAGCACCTGAATCGTACATACGGCATACATCTGGTGTTTTGTGCTTGATTCGAACGCTTACTTTACATTCAGATAACAAAATAGTTGCGTTAACTGATCGACTTTGATTGAGAGTAAGCTATGTGTAGTGCATGCATGATTGAATTGTTTTTGGTGCCATTAAATTTCCATTAGAAGGCAATTGTTCAATGAAATAAAACATTCGAGAGGAGATTATCTCGATGTGAACGACTGCATTATTCTCACTCACAACGTTGGATCCAAGAATTTTCTCCTCATTATCCCATTCCAAACCACAATCGAAATATTCCGCTGTTTTGATGCGTTTTTCGGCCGTAAACAGAATGTGTCCTTCACCGTTTGACCATTTCAAGCCTCCAAATTCCTCTGCAATGAAATGCATTGTGTTGTTGAAGAAGAGAACCGACCGAATCTCAACAGAGCAATCCACTGAATCAAGAAGTAAGTAAGTCAATAACCATCTGCATGAATGATGCCGAATTTCTTCGAGCTACTCACATCGGTACAGCACAATTCGATATGTTCCTGTTGATCGTAAACCTGAACTGAACTGGTTAACGCTACAATTAACGACAGCTTCATGTGTACCTGTGAACTTCGATCGGTTTTCTGCACTTAGAATTGCTCTGATTTGTGCAAATCGCATACGGATATCTTTTCCAAAACATGGATATTTTCCGATATGATGATTTCATTTTGAACGAATGACTTCATTGAAATATAAGAAATATACAACAAGGAGAGGCGCTGACGGAATGACAATAGCGAAATAATCAAACCTTAATGTATTGTTTCTTTTCTTCTGATTTCTTACTGTCAGGTACGGTGATAAGTGTTGCAATTTTGGAGTCAGATTTCGAATATGATGTGATCACATTCCTAGAAATGACTTTTTTTGGGATTTTCATTAAGATTTGAGGTAACGATTGTATTAAGCAAGGAACTGTTTGCTTTTATGCTATCTGGACTTATCGCCATTTTCAGCAGTTTCGATGCGTTGAATGTATCTTTTTTTCGGTCAAATTATGCGATAAATTTCAGAGAATATGTACAAAAAAAGGACAACATTTCGTTCAATTCAATCTTTATTATATAATACCATTGTTATTTCACGGCATCATCAGACTCATTCTGAGGGCATGATTTTCAGCCAGAAAAAAATTGAGTTCAACTTGAATGACAAGCACTCACTCAAAACTTGTCAACGGCATTGCTATGTTGGAGATCAATTGATAGAGTTGCGAATCATTCGGTTTTTCAGTTAATACGCTCACTCGTTGCGTTTTGTGCGACATTTTCATTTCGACAACACGATTCGACCATATACATATTGCCTAAGGAAACGACTCTGCTTCACAGAATGCTCTTGAAACATTCACACTGAACAACGACCAATACAGTGAAGATAAGCTAGAGTTATTAGGGCATTGATCAATTCCGGAAACACTGATCAAGTGCAGAATTATTCAGTGCGTCATTTGAACACAAAACTTTGCCCTACTATGAAATGATCATTTCTCATAAGCGATGTTTTATCAGACGTTATCACAACTTATAAATTATACAGCCATGGATGGCAAGCTCATAGAAATCACCTCCACGTTTTGTGCAGCACCACCTGGCTTGCAATGTATTCGTCCGCTTACTACATTTGGTACCTGAAATTAAGCGTGATTCTTTAGACTGGAATCAGCCACATCAAGGATTTACAAATTCCATCCGAATGACATACAAAACTACAGAATTTCTGCAGTGCGTCAGTGATGAGGTTCCGTTTTATGATTTCAACTGAAGTGATGCAGCAACTGAGAGCTTGATATTTTTTTGATTGAAACCTAAAGATGATTGTTTGCAATTTTGGCTTAGAGCGCTCTTTACCTGAGCAATGTCTGCGTAAATATCTTTGAGTTTCTCAAGCGCTTGCACGGCCTTAGACGATGCCTCTTCCATTGGACCCAGTTCGACGATCAACGTTTGCAATATGCTAACTGAAAAGGAGAAATCGCTTGCAACACAGAAATATAGTTGCAATGTAGTTTAGAGCCTATATGATCTTGAGAATTTTACTTTTTGAGATAATGAGAGTGCAGTTTGATGGCTTTGAATTTGATCAGTTGATTTGCCCCACTACATTGCCAAAAAAGAGTGCTTGAAGAATTTAGCAATTGAAGCGAATAATTACAAGAGCGAGGTAGTTCAATCCATTGATTGAGCATTTAAAAGATGCTATGCATCAGAACAACCCGGATTTTTGGACAAACATTCAAGATAGAATGATGACGCCATCTTGTTTGCCATTTAGCCAGAGAATTCAATGAGCAGTTCGTCGATGAATTACTCAGATAGAATATATCCAATGTGTGGTTCATAACCAACTGCTGAACTGCAATTTCAATACTTCCATTAGAGGCTGACAGGTCAATGAAATTGTTTTATCTGACAAATGCATAACATTAGCAGAAACAATGATTCCGCACACATTCATGATATAAACCCAATCCACTGAACACAAAGCGTTATGAGGGAATATCATTTTTGCAAAACTCCTAAGCCAGCCGCAAAACGCAATAGATACATACCAGATTGTCTCTATATCTTATACGAATCGCTTTGTCCTATATGAACGCTTCAATATTGCGCTACTTTGTTCTAACGGACTCAGTTGAATGACTGATATCAACCGATTGAGGCTCATCATAACTATTCGTCTCGTCATGACAAAATATAACTTCAAGTCTTTTCCTCAAAAATACCCAAACTCATAAAGTTCTGCCAAACACACTCATTCTTAAACATACTAAAGTGTAGATTGCTTAGGTTTTTCTGATCATTCGTCACAATACACGACAAACCCTGACACCATTCTCACAGACCTAAAAAATGTTCATCAGTGAGTGGTCGAAAGGCTGGCTCATTGAGTGAACTGTCAACGCAATTCGGTCACATCATCAACTGCACTGGTCAAATCGCAACAAGTTGGAAAAGTTGAATCAAGGAACATGCAAACATCATGCAATATAACACGCAAACTAGCATATGACTCGAATTTTAATGTTCCATCATCACTACACAAACACCATACAACACATACACAAAAGCGTGTATGAACACAGAGAATTTCTTCAACAAAACAAAATAAATCTTTAAAAAAGCATTCATGAACATTTGCAAAAATGAAGAACAACGCAATGCAGACAGACAACAATGAATGCATCAAATTTCGTTGGATTATTTCAATTTCAAAAAAAAAAACAAACCAACAAATAACAAGAAACAAAGTGTAAACTCTCAAAAAATCACAAAACAAGAAAAGCCCGGTAAATATATCATCGATAACAGCCAAAACAACCATATTATGACAATCCGCAAAACGAATTACAATAAATCAATTATCCTAATACGATACAGAAGTGAAATAAACTGTCCGATTTGAACGATAATTTGCAATAATTCAATGGCAAATAAAAGCTAACAATGAGTGGTGTGAAGAATTGAAGTAACTTCGATAGACAATCACTCGAAATTTCTTCATTTAGCAACAACCTAAACTAAGCTGAGCAACTAGTGCAATACCGGCTCAAAACACATCCACTTTCATAAATCTATCCAATATCTTACTGCTGTTACATCATAAATCTACCTTATTCGTGATATTTCTTAAGAGGTAAAATAGATGACACATCAAAATTACCGTCTACAACAAAGCATCACGTAACATTCACACAACTACACTCTATAGATCAAGTGAATAGCACTAAAATCGCGTTAATCAAGCTATTTCAACATTGATGAAGACATATCCGACGATTGAATTTCTTCGATAAGTTTCCGGGTTGAGCTCTTGCCATTTCCTCCTTTACTCATTGTCTTATCGTTAATCGCATTCTTTTGGAAGGCCTTTGGTAATTCGTCATCTGATTCGGACGCACTCGATGAGTCCGATTCTGATCGCCGCACTTCTGAACTTGATGCCTCTTCGAAAACTGACAAGTCTATTTCGATACGCGTTCGTTCTTCTGCCTTCAAATCAATCAGATGTGAGAATATAAATACAGATAGAATCGACGATAAATCAACGATGAATATAATTGTACAATTTCATAAATCATCAATGAACACTCAAAATAATCACCTGTTCAGATTTCTCTGCGTTTTCACTTATCTCATCACCACTTAGATCCGAATCACTGTCACTCTCAACAACATTTGCGATATCGATGCCGGACGACTCGGTTTGCTCTTTCGCTAATTTTTCATTCGCTTCAGCCATCTGAGGTAGGAAATCTCGAACTTTCGAAAGCAGCGAATTCATTCTGGTCACCTCACTAGCGTCAAGGGGACCTTTACAGTGGCGATCCAACAATAACATTTGTGCTGAAGTAGGAAAAAATCGTCGTTGTCACGTATAATACAATTAGGCAGTGACAACAGGTGAGATAGTTATATAGGCAATGACAATGAATGTCATATTACAGGGCATTTGATCTTGGTAATAAATCTTGGGAATATAGCATTGAATGTTTGAGAGAAGCGCACAGTAGTATCGAACTGAACGTTCCGTCTAGGTTCAATATAAATATTTCAACTTTTCGATACACAATCTCTCAAACGACAAATTTAACTTGAGGACATACGTATTCGAGGCGATTTCAGGTCAGAAGATGGAACACTATGACTTGCCATGAGCGTTTTGCGTGACTTCAGCTGGCTTCCAGAAAAAACTCAAACCAAAATCTGGAATGACTCTGATGAATTCCTAGTGAACGAATAATACCACCACAATACCGCAATTTCGATATGAGACGGGCTCATCGACCGACAAAACAACAGCACGCCACATAAAGCAAAAGCATCGTTGCACCAGAAATACTTTATTCACCTTTCAAATACTTTCCAACAATACGAATCGAAACAAGCTAGAATTGATTGCGAGTGGCAAACAGAACAATACTTGTTGAACAACTTGGAAAATGAGACACGAGATTCTCAATCACCATAAAATAAAAATAATACTTGCAAGAATTCACTTCTCTAAGACTTTCGGCGAACAACTTTTACAATTCCAATGATGACTTAAATTACCAATCAAACTAGGCAATAGGCTATAGACAAAAATTTCCAAATATTCCTAAAACAATATGTTTTCAATGCTATAAACTATTTTCGAAGTTTCCGCTCGTAATTAATTAATAAGTGCAATACAACTTCAATTGATACAATACAATTACACAATATACCAGTGACTTTCGCGAAAGAGGGAGAGGTGGGAAACCCTTAAATAATTCTCTCACCGTTGCATTTCTCCAAAAATCTTGCCTTCCTGACAAATCGCTCACATTCTCAAAAAGGAACAAAAGCAAAATACGAATAACAAATTTACTCAGCAAAGCACACCAACGACAGAAGGCTTCTTCACAGAAGGAATAGACAGAAACAAAATGCGGAGAGAAGATAAAAGAACTGAAACGATCATCGTAAATATCACAGTGCTTCAATTACATAACACAAATGTCAACAGCAACAGCAAACGGCAAAACACAGCAAAATGAAATTATTCGGTACAATATTCCGAATAAGATTAAGACGCATAATTCCGAGAACAAATGGAAAAAAAGAAATAATTTCGAAACGCACAGAGTATTTTTTGTTCACACTCATAAAGTATATTCACTAAAAAAACTTGGAGAATCCGAAATGAGTGAAAGGTTTAATCAGTAGGAGCGATATTCATTTCCAGTCAAACATTGCTCTAGACCTAATGAAACTATTTTAAGAAACTAAACAGCTGATTGCAAAAGAAAAGACATCACAACCAGTGAATGAAAACTCGAACCTAGCATCGCTGAATTCATTTACGGAATTCTTGTCGCATACACGACAAAAAGTTGTAGTTGAAGACAAAGTTAACGAAAGAAAAATTACGCTCCAAAGTTCCAAAAACAATTTTCCAAAGGTCAATAATCAAAGGCACCCAAATCTATTCGAAGCCCAATTTCCGAACCGAACATTTACAAATTCATCAGATGACCAAACCAATATGGTCTTGAATAACCGCATACAATCAAAAAGAGCTGACAAAAACAATCTGCTATAGCATCAAAACGTCACACAAGAAGATAACGTTCAACCATGATAGAATCACCTCATATCACACAACTAAACGGACATATTCACCGAGAGAATATATCACACTTCAAGCAATAAGCAGCACAATACTAAATCAGAATAACCTAACAAATTACACATCACATCACTTATAAAAAAGACAAACACAATGTAAAATTCATTCCCATAAATGAAAAACAAAACCTTCCGTTCAATACTACGAAATACTTTCAACATTCTATCCGCTTCCACATGCATTCAAAGAACAATATGAACCATTGCAAGGACAGCGAATATTCTCCCCACATTCAACAAACGCAATGTTTCAACAATAAAACACCAAACAAAAAATCACCAAAGAAACTGATTTCCCTCGCAATAAAACTCATTAAACAATATCAAGACATCTACAATTAAAAAAACAGCACTCGACAGAACTAGATGAATGCACTGAATATCTGAATGAAACGCGAGCAAACGTCATCTGATCAAAATAAACTAAACGAACACATTCGAATGCTCTGAAACAAGATTGCATACAGCCTAAAAAAGCCAACAAAGACTATAGACTGCCTAGTCATTAGAAATAGCGAAATTATTTCAACTGAAACGAAAATCAGAATCAACAGTCCAATTTTCTTTGTAGAATTCGTCTACGATGCAACAAACTTCTCAGCCTCTTGCATGAAATGATCGCTCAGATATGGAACCTGAAAACAGACCTTGCAAACAAACAGAAAATCATCAACAAAGACGGATTGCATTAACAAATAAAACTTACTGAAACATTCTCTAATATCATTCTATTCCTTCACTATTTATATTCCTTGATCAGTCATCAACCATCCCAATAATAAAACTCAAAACTACACACAATTCAATTTCAGAATATTCAATTTCGTGTAAACAAAGACAACTAAAACTATTCAATCGCTGAATTTTGGTGAAGAAACTCCGGAACACTGAAGGTAAACACAAGGCTTGTCGCCACACCTACCTGTTGTCCTTGTCTGTTCAGTTCAGCAAACACATCAGGATCCCACTCGAAACGCAGCACTGCTGCTGGCACTAGACCCATATCGTTTATTGTTTTTTGCTCATCTTCTAGTGCATTCCCGCTTATCGGATCTTTCAATACGAACAATGGAAGTTCCACTTCGGCCAGATAACGCTGTACAAACTCACGTATCGATGCGATCTTCTCGTAACATCCAAATGTACCCTCAAATTTAATAATATTGCCTACTCATCTTGATAAAAGTTTGAAAATTCGAGTCAAAAGATCACTTCCATTGTCGAGTTTCTTCTCAACAACATGTTCTCACTACACTATGCCCTTTATGGTTTGCTCACAATCAGTTCACCGGAATAGGATTTCAAGCGAAAAAAATCTTCCTTTATCTAATAGTTATGAAACGCAAGGTTTTCTTCTCCTCACTGGACAATCACCGAATCGTGTAAATCTCTCTCTCTCTCTCTCAAAAAAAAAAAACGCAAACAAACTAAAAGGAAAGGATACAAACAAAATGAAATAAAAATGCCATACTTGGATCAAATAGCGATTCGGGAATGTGATTCTGATCAGAGTATATTTGTAGCGATATGAACGAAGCACTTCATCGCGTTCTCGCATTTCACGTGTCCGAAGCGTAGATAACTTCAAATATCACCACTTAATTAAAAGGAACTGCCAAGAATCGAAACATTTCAAACGCGTTTTACCCAACAAAAAAAAAACAAATGCTCACAATGAATCTCGTATAAACAACATATCAATTGAAATGAATAATTTTTCAATTCCCATTCAGAAACATTCCACATCAACATAACATATAATAAACTTCTTAAAACGGAATCAGCTCTTTTCCACTTCGGAATTCAATAAAAGATTCCGTACCTTCTCAACTTCTGCTGTCTTTGAGGCCTGTTCTTTTTTCAGTTCGCTGCCAGACAACTCGAAAAAATCCGCTGGCAATCTCGGATTCGCCAGCGTTTGATTGCTTTCCAAATAATAGATCTGAACAAAACTGTTGAACAACAAAAAAACTGAACATGTCAAATGAAAATATCATACCCTTGCAGAGTCATGCTCTATTCACGAATCGAACCACTGAATCAATTCCATTCAAAAAAGAAAAAAACTCAGTGATTAATTTTACAAATTCATCAACCTATCCACCGTTCCATATTCGCAAAAGAAAACCCTACTAAAACCCTTCTCACAACAACATGGCGTAATGCCATTGCTACTTCAAATCCACATTACGTCGCATTACAATACCATAATGTATTAAAACAAGCGCAAAGTGCACAATTCAAATAAGAAAATTCGAGTGAACGAACAAAAATAAAATAAAAAACAAAAGATAAAGCAAACCGACCGCTGGATTGCGGTGAAGCTTAATTGGAACAGGCTGACCGGTCTGCAGAACATCAAGTGCTTGCACCAACGATGCTATATCAGAGGCTTTCGCCTCTTCGATTACCAAAAATGGCTCTGGACTAGACCCTTCGTTGAACGGTTGCATTCTCTCTTCAAAACCACACGCTTCCAGGAATTCACGTCCGCCTTTTGCTGCGAGCACACGATCCTTAATTCGATTCATCTCAATCGCCGCATCACTCAATCACTTCACCGCACTAAATACTGCCAGACGGATACTTACCCACATCAACAATTCATAATCCACAAAAGGTAAAAGATACAATCTTCTCTCACCGAAATTTACAATTTCACATAATACATCCACAAAATCTCAAATTTTCGGCATTGTATTCTGCCGAATACCCAATACTTGCACCACACACCATCACTTAAGCGAGTCTAAAGTAATATGACGAAAACTGAATCACAGAAGCTACCTGGAATGCTTTATTCGCAAGTCGAATACGACGAAATTTCGCCTCATCTGGATGTTCGAGCACATTTTGAATATACTTTTGCAGAGTTTCACAGGCCGTTTGTCGTTTATCGGTCGCGTTTAATGAAAAGAGCATCAACGTGGATGCTACCACACTATCTTCATGCATTTGCGAACGAAGAAATTCTTCCACATTTTGCTTCATCTTCAATACAAAGTTCGTTCACATTACGAAAACCATTCTCGAAAATTAAGTTCAATCGAATCGACATCAACTTCACCCAATGAAATGATCAACTCTCTAGCAGTTTACCTCATTTTTTGTTAGCACAATGTCATCTCCCAATAGCTCGCACGTGAAGAAAACCCCGTTGATGGCATTCGAATGCTCGAATTCTCTCACGTCAATTTCTTCGTTTCTATTTTCTTGCGCCAATGCACCTCGCTCTTCATTCCTTTCTTGCTCACGTGCACGTCGCTCTTCTTCTTCCAATTCCTTCATTGCCTACAACAACAAACATTTTGCTGTTATGCAAAAAAAATATTTTCAAGATATTCGCTCACATCGTCAACTCAAATGTATCGCAGAGTAGAACGAAACTGAAATAACATTTCGATAATTTTCCCAAAGTCCACACCAAATCTCCTCTGGATCACATCAAATGAGAGGAGGAAAAATCAGACTCGAACATTCACAATATGACATCTCTCAAACTCACACAAAACATTCCATTCAATCCATCGCCAAAGCAGAAAATTCAATGGACTAACGCAAACCCTTGATTATTTCACATTCACATATATTATCAGATAGATGAACATTGTGGGAGATGGTTTGAAAAAACGACAAATTCAAAAGGAAATGCACTGATTCCACAAAAAAAACGAACCCGTAGACGAATATTCCGCTGAGTGATCGTCTCATTCTTCGCACCTAAATTCATACGTTTGTAGGCAGCTTGTGCGGCCACATCTGCAGCCGCAATCCTCTCAACTGACGTTTCTGGACGATCCTAAGAGAACAAAAAAAAAATTGTTAACGAAGTGGTTGGGAACAATCTTTAGTAACTACTCAAAAAAGATTACTTCTACTTACAATTATCACCATTACTGTTATATTACTAACATTATCAATAGTTAATCTAACCATTATCATCTTAAATATTATCAATGAACCACTGTCAAACCAGCAATAAAATTACCTGCGACTGTGAAGAAGCACCTCTCTGCATACTACCCGCTTGGATACTCGCATATTTCGATGTGTCCTCTGTCAAACGATGTCCTGTGCCAGCTCTTTTGAATGATTTTGACACCTTTTTATCGGTTAAAAACTTTTTCAATCGATCCATTTTGCGGAAATTCAAATTATACCACAGAATTACAATAATTTCTCTGCCTCAATCTTGTTTCTTCGCCTCTTCACTGTCTAAAATGGAGCACATTCAACCAATTATACACTTCGTAATGACTGAATGGAACTATATTCATCTTCTATCAATTCCTATTTGCTATCACTAAAATAAATCACTGACAAAAACAAAAGAGATTACTAACTCAAAAAATGATATCGGCATATTTACAAATGTATTCATTCAGTGTTGCTGACTACTATTCAGTCAACAAAATAATGTTATCTAATAATAAAACAAAAAACAAACCGTTCTCTTCCTTAATTTTCTCGTTTTTTTCTTCAGCAAAAAAACGTCCAATTGTCAACGAGTAACGCTTCCACGCCACAGAAATCAAAAATAAATTCGTCCAAATTAGTACAATCAGACAAATACCCACGTATACCTAAAAGATGCATCGATGAAGAAATTTGCTTAAATTTCAACATCATTTACGATTAAAGCATAAAAACGAAAAAATTCAATGTGGAAGCACCAATTTCAACCATCCACTTCGATACGAAAAAAACGTGCTCAGAGAACTGGACAACTGATCATTCTACTTCAACATATTTCAATTATTTCATCATATTTAACTAAAATCAAAGACTGTGCAAGTGAAACAAAAAAAAGAAGAAACGCTCGAAACCCGAATAGAGCAACAATATTAAGACTCACCTGAGTGTGCTCCACGCCAAAATATTCGCTTAAATTATCGATAACCGTCAATAGAAAATGTTGTGATCGAACTGTACCTTCCGTTCCCGCACCACCACCTTCACCGTTAGCTGCCTCAACAGAGTCCTCACCGTCCTGGATCAGATTCGACTGTAGTTGGGCAGCTTGAGCCGCTGATTCGTCGCTCATAAACGACCCACTCAAAGCCAACAACACACTGTGATGAAATCGGTCTGTTCGCCTGCCTGTAGCAAAACAATTTACCTTTTTAACGATCGTTCAATACGTTCAACATTGATGATGTAGTCCAAGCAACGAATGAGAAGGTGAACAATTATCATACGTTAACGTTCAGCGATATTGTCCAACAAAACTTAACATAACTATGACACTTTAACGGAAAAACATCCGGAAATGCAAAAATACTTTAACAAAGTGAATGAATCACTTGCGGGATTATCGCCACATTCAATGACGAAATCTCACGAGCAGGCTATTTCCATTAGCACAACTCCTATATTCATCGTTGTCGCTGTGTCCAACTATTGTCCAATTGTTTTTCAATTGCACTCAAACTGAATCAGAAAATCTTGCCTCTTCAGTTACTGTTGATCATAGATTACAGATATCCACTTATATTAATGTGTCAGTTACTAGTGTCACACTCGCCATTGGCATTTTCTAGAGTGTTGGCAATACGTTCGGAAGTTTTTTTAAGTTTGGTGATTTTTTATACAATTGTACATTATAGATTGTTGTTGTTGTTGGTGAGAAAGCACATTCGGAGATAGTCTGTAAGTTTGTTAGAATCAGGTGAGTAACAGCTGTTTGCAGCGAATGATTTGCGAAGGTATCCGTTTGATGTGAATTGTTGCTGTTGGCTTTCGACTCTCTGGGAAATTCTTTACTCCTCTTAACCTCACTCTTTGATACATCGAATTTGATGGTTTATCCCCGTTTTTTTGCAACAAATGTGAATCGTATCGTCTGATCTAAGATCTGAATTGTCTGCGTGATAATCGGATATCCTAAATCCATCCATCCAATTTCAATTGATTCACTTGATACAATCATAACACCGTCATAATAGTATATGATCTCATAATCTTAACTGTTGAATGTTCGTCCCGTTCCAACGAACATTTTCTGGAGGTTCAACGCGGAAGTTTAATTTCTTTGCAACCCATCAACTTTTGGGTTATCGAAAATCCAAGGCTGCTTGAACTGACTCATTCTGCAAGCTTAGGAAGGAGCACAGAGACGTGAAGGATTTAGCTCTAATCACATGGCATGAACACCGCGTTGATTTGTTGAGAGCGCGTTTTCAATGAATCGTTGATGGACGTATTTAAAAATTTATCAGATTGTTTGTGTTTTCTACTGATTGAGGCGACTAAATTTTCAGAAAATTAACTGTGGTCGTCGATGCTCAATTGTTGATGATGAGTGAAGGTGCCGGCAGCAACAAAAAATCAGCTTGTTCAGTTGACGCTATGAACCTGACGTCAGTGCAGCGTATTGACCCATGTGCTGTAGCCATTATCGATAAGGTGATCTCGTCTTTTAACCTCCAATGGATGTTTGAGTAAAAAATATCAATTCATTTCCCTCAATGGCTTTCATGTATTCATGTTTGTCAGCAGAAGCATTTTTAATCTTACAATTAGAGTGAAAGCTTCATTTCTTGAGGGTTTACTTCTCGTCAATTATTTCTCAGTGAACTATCAAGTCAGCATTCTTCGTGTGGTGCAATTTTGACCACCAGTTTAATGTCATAACTTCAGAATTTTACGCCAATTCTTTCTGTTTTCAGTCAACACACGCTGCACTGTACAGTTACGATGCTGCCAAAGAAGGATGGACCAAAACCGCGATCGAAGGCCCATTGCTCATCTACAGACGTGCCGATCGACCAACGCATTCGATGATCATCGCCAATCGTCAGTCGCTTTGTGATCACATCGAGCCAATCATTCCATCGTTACGCATCTGGGAGAAATCGCCGTACATTTTCTTCAAAAAAATGGAAGGTTTGTCGAGATTGCTGAAGTTATTCACGATTCCTGTTTAGAAATCAATTCGTCAATTAGAATTCGTTCATTCAATCTGGAAAGTTGGGTTTTTTTTCTGTCACAACTCTGGTAAACTAGACTTGCCATATGCTGTTATCGTTGTCTCATTGCTGTCATTCAATTGTCATCATCGTTATTGCTTTCAACACTGTTACTGTTGTTAAAATCATTTGTTGCTGGAGAAAATTCATCAATTGATTCATTTTAGAAGAAAGGTAATTATTCGGAAATGCTAAACAGAGACATAGAAATGGTATTGCATTCATTGTCAGATTCAATTTTAAGTGTGTTTGTATCGTTGGATGATTTTGAATGTGTTTGCAGAGAACGAAATAACTGGTTTATGGTTCTACGAGCGTGAGGACTGTGTTCGAATTTATAAATTACTGCGAAGACTTCTGAGTGAGACGAGCACTCCTCAGCCACCAGCACCAGCCACAGCCTCGAGCAACACCACCTCTGTTCAGTCAATCCAAGATGCAAGCTTTGATGTTCTCTCACTTCTGTCTTGCCCTCAGCAAACCCAAAATGTATCACAACAACAAATTACCACTGAGCAAAATGCAAATAAACCTCAAACACTCGGTAGGTTATGCGTTAAGATGGTTCGATGAGTTTTACATTTGTGGAACATGTTTTCTATAAGCTTTAATCTATTCATCTCGTGAGATCAGAAAAAGGTGTTTGATTGTGAGAGAATCTCATGAATACACATTTCAAACGTGGAAAACACGTACGTGTGACTCTGATGTATTGGATAAGTGAGTACTGGATAAAGAAATCGGATATTTGTGAGTACTTTGTTCACATGGCAGTCGGCGATTTCAACAAGACAAGTTGTCGTAGCCATAGTAACAAAGTGAATAAGTATGGGAATCATATTGATGATAATAATCATGAATCGAGTTGATTAGGCTTAATGACAGCAGTTAGACAGCAGTGAATGCCCCAGTCAATTGAAAGTCATTCGAGACGATCAGTGGTGTTGAGGCAGTTTTATCAAGAATTACGTTCAAAATTTTCAGATGAAAGGGTCAGTGAGTTGCCATCAAAAGAAGGTAGTTGTGGCACATTCGAAATGCCTGCGATGTTGCAAAAATTATTGTGTGAAGAGAGTGGTATTGCTAAACGAACAATGCCATTGAAAGGCGCTTTGAACGCGGATCAGATTGAGAAACACCTCGTTCAAGGAGATTCCAATCTGCTGATGGATAAATTCCTGACGGATCCAAAACTGTCCACTCATTTTTCATCAGCCAGGTGAGTGAAAGTTTGATTGGTCAACTGATAATTTTTTATCTTTATTGAACGGTGTTTTAATCCTATAATTTATATCGAGGAGGATTTCAAGCATGATTCAAGGTTGATTTGAGGAGGATTCAATTTATTCAGTTATTGTCGTGGACTATTTACGTCCATAGCGTTTATGGAATGCCACTGTTTTTTATCATTTTAGTGTTTGATTCAATTTTAAATTGCAGTTTGGCCGCACTTTCAACGACAGCAGTGGGCGGAAGTGATACAGGTACTCTTCCCGACGAGGCGGCTGGTGCAGGAGATCAGTCGTTTTCAACGAAAAATGTGATGATTAACTTTGATTCATTTCAGAGTATTTCTTTAAAAGTTTTTTTTTCAAACAGAGCAGTGTTTAACCACGGAAATTTCCCTTCATCAGTGATAATATATTAATTCAACATTTTCCTTGCTGACTTGACAAAGCGATTTTCTTGATCGGTCTTTATTGATGGAATTTGGTAGTGAATAACATGGGTGGAGTTGATTATACTTGAGGGCACCTGCATTTATGCATCCATACTCTCTTGCTTGTGGTGATTTGACCAGAATCAATGGCATGTTTCCGAATTATACAAAGAGAAAGTGAGTGATGAATGAAAGTTTGTGATGATTTTATAGAGGAATGTGACCGAATTGAAGAGATCCTGTTCAGTGGATGATACCACTAACCAGATGCCGATCGCACCGTTGAATAAAGAGCAAATGTTACAAGCTATGATGCATTTACTCAGGGTAATGTTCACATTCAGTTTGATTCAGTTCAAGTTTCATTTGTTTATAGTCAATTTGACATCTGGATTTGTAAGGAAGAGTGAAGAGTGATCGTAAGAATTGAAGGATGGACATACTTAAGAAGTATTTTGTTTGTAAAGGTTGCAGTTTTGGTGTAATTCTAGTAGTATGCATTGTTATTGGTACCAGTTAAATTCCTTACTAGTTAGAAATGATAAGTTTCTGAAGTTACCTTAATCCTCAAACTAAAATTGATGATGTTCATGTGAGTTCACGTTTATTGGCAGAGTGAATTAACCCAGTCAATATTAACTCATTTATAGACCGATGACGATTTCGTAGCACAATTGCACCGTGCCTATGTGGATAGTCTCAACTACCGTCTTGGACTGTAATCTTTCGGCAGTCCTTCAACAGTCATTCATCATTTTGCATTCACTCAATGAAGAGGCACCACAAATGATTATTACTTATGTTGTATTAAAATATTCATTGTTATCGGATCTGTTCAAACCTTCACTAAATTTGTTATTATTGTCGTAACGATGTTGATTTTGTTATTGTTTTCGTGAATGATGATATGGAACGTGTAATCACAATACGAAGTAGATAGAGAATGTTGTTTTTGCTTGCTTTCTTCGTGGGTTTGTTTTTGGTTATTAGTTTGTTCAAATAATTTCATTTTATTCTGTTGCGCGGAATTCAAATGTCATCTCGTATTAATAGAATATTTCGAAATGTTAAGAAAGAAGTAACTGATGTTCTTTGAATGTTGTGCTCGTTTCGAGCAGGTTTATAGTATCTAATAACGTTTCGTATGAATACGAACTTTTTGAAAAGGATTGTTAATTGCATTGGATTGTTTTGCATTGAAATTCTTTATTCACCTGAATATCGCTTGCAATAATGCGTGTTTTTTTGAACATCAAACGTGTATGTTTCTTGAATTTTTTGCTAATGTCAAATATTTATCGTTCATTTAGTTTTGTCTCTGTGAAATTGGTATGTGCGTATTTAAGCTTTTAGTGTTGTTGGCTTTTAAAAATGTCACATATGCAAGCAAATATTGTATGATAGTGAGAGTTAGGTGGTTGTTTACGAGTAGAACATCGTGGATGGATTGGTTGTGGTCAACTTGCATCTGTGTGGAACTCGTTCAGAGCAGTTGAGCTGTAGAATGCCATTTGAAGCTATGAAGTTTCCGTATGATCCAGCTAGTTTGTGGTGTTCACTTGAGAGTGGAAGGAATGTCAACAGAGCAAAGTTTGTCGATCCATGTGCGACTTTCTGAACAAGTTTTGAACGGGTTCATATGAGTTTCAGATCGATTCACATTCATGTCAATCTCAAAGGATCGGCATTGATGTGTCATCACGATTCGCTTCTGTCATTTCATGGAATTCATTAAGCTCTTTCCTAAATTTCTTAATGCGTTTTCCTTTTGTTCAATCTATTGTTCCATGTTGAAGATTATTGTTGTTGTTGTTGTTGTGCAATGAAATAAACAATTCAAGAGAGTGAGTATGAATTAATAAACTGAGTTCAAGAGTATCGATGCAGACGTATGATAGGGATGGATAAAGAATTAATTGAGTTAGCAGTCAGTGTTTTCGTTATGGTCTTGTTATGACTCGACAAAGAATGACGTTTATTTAAGTGAGGTGCTGCTGCTGCGGCGATGAATTGCGACGAAAGCGTTGAAATGATGACGCACTGACTGACTGATATTGTTGCATAATTTTTGTTGGAGTAACGTGAATTATTCTGCGACATGGAACTGAATTGGCGACATGGAACGGAATATATTATATGCGAAAAAAAGTATTGTTCTTTGACTGATATATTCACTTGCGATATACATACACTTCATTCATTTGCTTTTTGCACGTGACATTTTTGAAGTAACAATTGCACATCAAGAATTCATTACATTTGAAAAGCATTCCTGCAGAAAACGATTATACATGCATGCATCAGTAATGTACATTTGCTTTCGTCAGTAATGAATTTTATCCCCACAAACCGGTCGGTAGGTCGGTCGCTCAAATATCTCACGATCAATAACTCCAGCAGTTGGCGAAAAATGTCGATAAACAGGTGTTTTTTGTTGAATCTAAGTTTATTGATTCAATCTGGACTGATCCTCACCGAACCGGTAATATAACTCTGGTGTGCGCAATGTGGTTACTTCTTCGATTACTCTCAGTTCCTGTTCTGACTGAGTGAGAACAACTAAAAAACAACTGAAATGAGCACTTGAACGTCGCAATGGTGAACGCCAAGAGGATGGTCACCAAAAGAACAGTGCTGATTCGTTTCTGTACATTTCAATGGGCATCCTACAACAAACATTTTTTGCCTCGTTTGTTTTTGCTTGCAAAGTCAGCCAATGATAATACGCAAATGACATGTCGTAAAATATTTAGTATAGACTCGAATGCTTATCATAGACAGCATGGGATCACTGACCATCACTCATTTATGAGTCATGATGAGATGGATGGAGACGAATTCGAAAAAAAAACAACGCATTTGTTATCAGTAAATGATTCGCCTTTTGAAAGCAAATGCAAATTCTTGATTGATTTCGTTGATAAGCCTGGCAGAACGAGAAGATCGAAGATGACACTTTTGTCTAATGAACAAACAAGCAAAAGAATCAACCAATATCAGTTCATGACCTTTGAAGTGAATAAGATACGTTTGAAGTTCTAAAGAGTAGATTATCTCTTTCAGCCATGTTCGTTCGACTGCATGCTGGTACAGTGAGTGAAAGTGCTCTCTGGCCTTAGGAAGCCTTAACTGGAAGATCTATGAAATCTGATAGTGATAAAACATTCAGATTCTGTTGATGTTATTGACAAGAAAAGACTTGAACAGATAGCTTTATTGAGTGATTGTTGTGTAATATTCTTGCGATGAGCGTTCTATTGACGATCAGTGAAGATGCTGCGATCATGAATTTAAACAAAACGATTACATGCAATTGAAACGAATGAGAAATCTTCGGTAAATCGTTCAAGGTTGTTTCAAATTGTTAACCTTGCACGATGGATGATGATACTTCACGCTTGAAGTGACTGACGAGAAGACGATTGGAAACAAGTCAAACTCGTCATAGTAATATAATAAACGCATTTGACAATTTGCAGAGTCTAAGGTCAAAAAAAGTATATTGTGATTGTTGAAGTGAATTTCAAAAGGGGCAACTGAACGCAAACCTTATAAGAAATAGATACGGATGCAATAAAAGTCACTAATGTGGAATTAATATGATACTTGTCTTTTAGGGATTTTCTCAATAATAATAATACTTTATTCAATAGAAGCAATCGAATCGTTTTTACGAAGATACCATTAATATTTCACGAAATACCAAAACATTTCATTGAAAGCAAAAAAGTTTCAATATTCTTGTATACATAGGAATTGTTTCCATTCGTGTGATGAGTCCCTCGAAAGATCGTTGTTTACAAAACGTCCAGGAATCAAACTGTTTATCATCACCACCTATCACGTTCTGATTCTGCAACAAAAAAGATGCTGGAAAACAATTGTTTCATATATCTCTTCTCCTCGATCTAGTTTATGATAAAATTTTTAGATAAGTCAAAATAAAGGTGAGTGTGACTCCATTCAGAAAGCATTCTCTTCTCATAAAAGCCTTACAATAAGTCAGTAACAAAGCAATTCTTTGATTCTTGCTCGATACATCAACACTACTGCAAACTTGTTTGAATTCATCAGGATGTTATGCTTTCCGGAAATAGGCCTATACAGGGTGTTCTCATTGAAATGATAGTATTCATCACCTATCAGAGTCCAACTTGACGAGGCTTAGAGTTCGCAAATATTAAATTCTCGACAATTGATCGTACAATTGAGTGAGAAGAAAAAATCATTCGATCTCATAGAATTATCAAATTCAAGATTGTAATAAACGAATAGTGCATAGGAGTATGGTGATCGTAAACGATGTAATTTTGGAGTAGTTGACTTCAAGAAAATTTTAGATTTTCACATCCCCTCAAAACTCTTCGGTGACACCATTCTAACTTCACATGTGAACATACTCAATTAACGATCTGCGATTAATTACCAATGGTCCTCTGTTCCTTACACATCAGTTTTCGTATTCATGCTATCTACCGGTTTGTTTCGCATTATCAAATGACGACGTGCTGAAAGTTCGAATCGAAATGTAATAACAGCACAGCACACCATAAAACATCAATCAAATCAAAATCTGGCATTACCAGCATAAGAACGAATGCTAATCATAATTTAATTCCTTTCCATATCACACCGAATATCGCATAAAATCTTTCCGAAAATTCTCTTTTCCACTAAAACGATTTTCATATTCATAACCACATCTTTTCATCAGCATTCATCAGTTTCTTTTTTCATTGTTTCCAGCAAGTGCAGATGTGCTGGGGTTAATCATGCAAATAATTGTGTTTCATTCGAAAAACGCTTTCTTTTTTCTTCATCTTGATTTCAACGCAGTGACGTCGGTGTGCTGAGTAATATGTCATTCGTCACTTTATTATTAATGTTATTATGATCATTATTATTACCATTATTATCGTTATCATTATCACTATTGTTATTACCAATACCATTGGTATTATTACTGTTATTATTGTTATCGTCATTATTATTATTATTATTATTATTATTACTATTATTATTATTATTGTTATTATCAATATTAATATTATCATTATTATTATCATTTTTATTGCTATTGTCATTATTATCGTCATTATCATTACTATTACTATTACTGTTACTATTATTCTGATAATTATTACCAATGTTGCTACTATTATCACTGACATTTTCACATCATTAACATCTAGGTTGCATCGCTATTATTGGCAATTTTTGTTTGTAATCTCGAAATGAGTTCAGAGCAAATTCCCTCAGTGAATTTGAAGCGATTATAAGATGATATGCATTTCATAAAGCTGCCATCATTCCGGGAATGACCCAACACACACGTTCGGCGAATATGCTGATTGCGTAATCTTTTCGCTTAACAGTCAACGGTCTGAGCCGAATTTGATCGCAATTCGCCATTTGTGATGAAAATAATGGTGATGTGATAACGATGAGGATGATGATGTCAACAATCGAGCAATTTCTTACCGCAGACAATTCCTTGGTCGTCAATTAATTGTCAATTCGCATATCTGTCGTCGTAATTTGATTGATTCGTTCGTCTAATAAACCAACCAGCAACGAAAGATAACCAACCAAACGAATTTTCAAAAATTTCCTTCTTCTTAGTCAATGAATTCGGAAAGAATCAATCATACATATCTATCTATCTGCATACTATAGCGAAAGAGCGTTTCTTTTCCCAATGAAATCAAATCAACATTTTTCGATGACGTTCGATCGTTGGTCACACTGTGGTCATTCATATTCTCGATGATGAACACCGCCACATCCACCATGAACACTCTCATAATCTTACAGTATCATGATCTTAACCCTTAATACTTTGCACAAACATTACACACTATCACTCACTTTCATCGCACTCAAAGAGTACAAATAAAACTGATAATAACACATTTTATTCACGTGAGCACACATTACTTCCACCTTACAGTAATGGTTACCAATCGTTTACCGTGTAACGTCGTTGTGTTCAACCCGATCACACCTCCTACCACTTTCTAAAACCTAAACGTTGTGCTTCTTTTAACCTCATACCTTTCACTCACGCACTTTCACCTCATCACCTATTCTGCACTCCCAATCAGTTACAAGTACGCCGATTCTGTTCGGAATTCAGCACGAAGAGGTCCTATCAAATCGACATCCAATGAAACATGCTGCCTTCATGAAGCTATTTACCTCCAATGATCACTTCATTGAGTTATTCATTGATCGTGTCCGCATTGTTTTAGTGGTTTCGGTGGTGATTACATTGGTTTGATGAGAATGGAAACGAGTGATTATTATTATTATTATTATTATTATTATCATTATTCTTATTATCACGGTTATTCACACTCCATCTCATCTCAATGAATTTTTTAAAAGTTGAACTGAATAACGACCAAAAAAAAACAACTCATAAAGTTGCAGAAAAAATCTACTCAACAATCATCATTCTCATGAACAACAAGACAACCGCATTTACACAAACGTATCATAAATAGGATCGTCCGTCAGTTTTCATTTTGCGCCTAATTAACACTTTTCACAGCTCCGCCCCAGCGACAAACGGCTCGCACACGTGCCTTGCCCCCACAAAACCTCCCTCTCTCATACGAATCGTATAAAAATCGCCAACGGAAGCGTTTCAATCGCATAACCACTTCTCGTCAATGCATGAGAAGATGCATCTCGTTGAAAATCGCTCCTTTATTTCTCGCTCACATATCTCAAGGTGTACACATACCGAATCAGTTGACTTTTTGGACGTTTCACCGTGGCCGCCACCAAACCACTAATGTAAACTTCAAGTCACTGAGAAAATTCATTTGAGCCACCATCTAAACCACCACCAAGCAGAATATGATGTCCATCTCTCTTATTGCTCAGGTTCTATGGAAAGTTATGGAGAAATTGATCGAATCTTAGCAGCCGACATGCTTCTGGGTCCACTATCAGCTACTTGGAAAGCTGTTTTTTTCCGCATCGAAGATTGCCCAACGTAAATAGTCTTAGATGTTGTTGCCATGCAACATTCATTCGTGTTTATCAGTTGCATCTTTCAATTTACGATCCATCACGTTGTCTATCCAAAACAGATTCATTCACCATACCTGCTGCCTTCTTCTAACAACAAAAACCGTTTCTGCATTCCTTATCATCAACTCACTCAAGCTCCCCCTAAATTCTTGATAAACACTAATACAGAAGTGAGACATAGAAGTTACTGCAATCGCCCGTATACACACATTTTCGAGTAATTTTATTCAGGACATCACTGTTATTGAATTGCTAACTGAAAGAGTAACGATGTGGTTATCAAAAGAAATTAATCAGATTTAGATATCATTAAGTTTGTAACAATATTTTCCCCTAGTGAATGTTTTATGCGCTTTGAGTGTTAAATACAAAGTGATAAATGCGTCGAATCATTCTTTTTTGGAGGGTAAACTTAATGATACTCTAAAGATTGGCCCCATTCTCGTTGACACGAGACAAGAAGTGTTCGATAGACGAACAAGGAGATGAGGTGCTTGAAATTGCTATCTAACTGTGTTCGATTCGTTGTGCATTGGTCATCGGCTGGGCTGAGTGACCGCTTGTCGCCGGGTCAATTGTCTACTCATCTAGACACTCCCGTCTTCGATAATAAGAGACTGTTATATCTTCAAAACCCGCCTTTGTAATATGCAACAACCAAATGCGTTCAGTGTCTGAGTATGAGCAGCATATTTATGCTAGTAGTTGCTCAAGGAAACGGAACAAAACTGAGTTTAGATACAACACAATTCGATTATAACACAACGTTCGCCTCCATACGACCCACCCCACACCTTCTTCTTCATTTAATCACTTCCTTCAGTATAAAAACATCATTCGGTATTCAATCGGTGCTTTTATTCAGTTGGTCGTCCAACTTGTTTTTTGTTATCATTATTATTATTATTATTATTATTATTGTTATGCTAAGTGATCATGTTATGACTTTTGAGTGATAGCAATACGAACGAACAGGAACAGAAATAATAATAATAATATCTTGAATGACCAAAACAATGCGCAGAAAAACGATATTGTGCAACTTTCGTCAGCTTCAGCGGCACCAATGTACCGATACAGACTATTCATTTTTTTAAGCGCAGCGAGCGATTTATTTGTTTCATGTTTTGATTTTCAAAAATCGCTTGCTGAAGGTACCACTTACAGATACTCATCGTGATTGTTGTAAGTTACAACTGACTCTCTGAGAGAAAACATTTACAATTGTTCAGCGATTGTTCTGCAGTTTTTTTTCCGAGAAGAATTTAGCACAACACATGCATGAATTAACAACTGATGTTTATTGGGTTGATGTATCGGGTACTGATTGAAACGATAGCTTGCCTGGCTTGAACTTACTTGTTTATGTGGATTGCAGATTGCAGGAAATGTTTGAGATCTTCACCGAAGGTATCACATTGCTCAATGCAATCTCCTTACTTGCGTTCCTCACCACGGTAGCACTATTCTTTTGTGGATTGTGAGTTTTATTTTTGTTGTTGCTATTGCTATTGTTGATATTATTATGGTTAGCTTCAATGTTTTGATAATTTTCACTATAACTGTTATGGTCATCACTCCTTTCATCATTTTTGATCTTGTAATGACCAAATCCTTACTAACCTTCTTCGTGTCCACTGATAATCCAGAGTTACTGGTGAAAGGAGAATCAAATCGCTTAGTTATACAATTTTCACTTGTCAACCGAGCCTTCAGTTACACTTGGTTTGGTCAAAATTGCGGGCTGCTATGAGTTTTCTGGAATGAACGCTGCGTTATTCTTGAGTAATTCATTCTTATGTTCAGTACCAAAACCTTTTCGCGATAGTGATTCAGAAAAGAAATTTCTCCGGTGAAATCGACCACTTGTAGATAGGAAGTAATATCGTCCTAAACAATGCATTTATCTATCACCAATGTTTTTATTCCATTTCAGAGGCATATGTCGTCAAATCATCAAAAGACGTGATACAAAAGAGATCAGTGGAGCACCATTCATAATGGGAGTTATTGGGTGAGTGGTGTTTCTTGACATATCATTTCAATATTGTCATTTGAATAATTTACAGTCGATCGACATTCACATATTTTATTGAACAAGAGTCATTAACCTCGATAATTTGACGATTCTGTCTTAGTTCTTCTGAAAAGTTGCAAAAAAATGAACGATTATGCTAAAGAAGCGACCGACTTGACTGAATTTCTATCAGTGATATATTAAACTAATAAGAGATTATTGAGATAAATGACAAAAAAAGTGAACGTTTTAATTGATGGCGGTTAATCTGAGCATGTGGGCAATTTAACATGTGCACAAAGTATATCTGCAGTCTTTTTGGTTTGCGCAGGGCACATTCATTCTTTTGAGAGACGGATGGATAAATGGCGCTCATGAATGAATAATTTCATAATCATCGTCACTTGACAAATTGTGCTGTTTTATCACAATGCGTGTAGATATTATGAACACATCTACGAGCGACTCACTTCTTAGATTGCATTAGAACACAGTTGTGGAACATTACAACACACAAATTGTCTCATCTACCAAAAAGGTCGTTCGTTCACTAGCGAGCAGTGTTGTTCGCCGAATTCAAACGGATGTTATGTAAAGTCAGTGTTGGAGTCCATGAATGTGCATGATATGATGCCTTGATACACGCTACGTTCCATAGACTATTTTTGAAGTTTCCGTAAGATTTATTCCCATAACAAATGCAAATGCTGTTGTTGATAAAATGCAAATGCAAAAAGATGTTTGTTTTACAGTGGCTCATGTTGGTGGGCATATGGACGTTTGAAAAACGATCAAACCGTACTCTATGTGACAAGTATACAAGTGGTTTTGTATTTATCATATCTCATCTTCTATTGGTTCATGACAAGAAAGAAGGTTGGTTAACCATATAAGAACAAATCTGTCGACATGAAATTAAATAATTACATAGAAGCCAAGTCACAGCCTAGTTCAGACTCGCAATATCAGTGATATCATTGGTACACCACACGGTTTCCGGCAAAACTTTTCTTCAGAGGAAAGTTTTAAAATTGCCCAAATTAACTTCTTTCTTCAGAGGAAAGTCTTGCTCGAAACCGAGTGGTGTACCAATGACATTACAAAAACTTGTGTAAAGCATCCGAATCAAGTTCATATTAAGTCAAAGATGGTAATTTGGGCAATTTTTGATGAGTTTTTAAAGCCTAACATTGATGGAAGAAGCCTAAATGTTTACTCACCGAAACGCCAGTTTCTGAAGCATCCATCTGATTCACTAATACAAATATCGCCTGTTCAGTTGATGATAACGATCAAGTTCATTGCAACACTAGGAATATGTGCAATGCTTTATTTTATGGTTCGTTGCTTCGGAATGAAAGTTTATCACCCGCTCGGAATCATTTGCCTCTGCCTGAATGTCGCCGATTTTGCGGCACCACTCGCTAACATCGTAAGTGTTTTTTGTTTCTCTCACAATCAATGAACTCCACAGTATGACCAGATATGGTAATATTTGAAAGCGATTCACTTCCAACAGATGTTTCGTTTAAGACTCGAAAAAGATAGGTTCATTCTTACCTATTGCGTTTGATGTTCACGACAAGTAGTCTCTAAAGTGATCGGATTCCGACAATTAGTTAAAAAAACCTTGAGTTTTTCTTTTCTAATACTTTAGAAATCAGCCTAACACACTTGGCCATCTGATGATGCAGAACATAGGAGAACCATATGTTGTGTTTTTATGCACCACAATTTGTATCAAAATTCAAAAATTCAATTATTACATATGATTCACTATCAAATACACCTCTTTCCTTATGAGCCAATGAACCATTTTGAATTGGAATATTTGCAGATCACTAAATATTCCAGAATTTCAACCAATAGACTTTTGCAAAACTCAGTGAGAAAATCATCATAGAAACTGTGCAATCATCGGGATAGACTCGTGCAAAAATTATCAAAATCTACACTCAATGGAGATATCTTGGCAATTTAGCGTTACTGATTTAAAGACTTCAGTGATTTCATGTAATATTTCAGAAATATGTAATACGTAAGCGTTCGTCGCAAACACTGCCTCTACCTCTGTGCATCGCGAATTTCCTCGTGTCGAACGAATGGTTTATTTATGGACTTCTCAAAGACGATTTCTATCTTATTGTGAGTTTTTACCATCGGAAATGTTGTTCTCGTTCGTTTCCGTTCGAAAACACTCAAGATGATCTCTCAGAGCTCAGAGTCCTAAAAATTTACCTAATTGATCAAAAACAACATGTGTATGCGCAATAATGTATGACAAATTACTGATGCTGATATACAATTTGAGCAGATTTAAACCGAAGAATGTTTGTCTTGAATCCGGAAGCATATTTTTGGATGCGATTGGTTAATTTTCAAGCAGCTTAAGAGAGAAAGTAGCCAAAATTCTACAAATACTCGTCGAGAGAAACCCGATAATGCAGATTTTTTCGCAAAATTTCGCTTCTCAATAGCTCGTAGTGTACCAAGAAATTGCATTTTCATCTGATCCATGCAGCAGAGTGCAACCTTGTTGAAATCACAAAGTTCGTTCAAATAAGTTGAAAGATAATTATGAGATGAATTTTGCGCTCATTCGCCAAGCAGCGCATATTTTGCCATGTAATAAATAGCACCATTAAAAATATCACCGTAATGACAACAATACTTGTATAATTTCTGTTTTAATTGATATCTCAAATTTCAGTTACCAAACGGAGTGGGTTCAATATTTGCAACCATCAATCTAGTTTTGTTCATTGTATTACCTCGTAAAACTGGACTTCGTAGTCCAATTCTGATGCTGTTCGATATCATCTTATGTCGTCGTCATTCTTCTGAAGACGGCAGTGTTGCTGACGTTGAGGCGGCTGCTGGTTAGTACATTTGTGATAGATTCATCGGGCTTTCGAACGCCACTGCTCACTCAATTTGAATTTTTCATTAGAATATCCATCCACCAGTGGTATCATTCATTACACAAACACATCTGCACTATAACCTATCAACAAATTTGCGACAAGCGACTGATGCGGAACTGATTTATTCATTGACACAACTTGATATTTAGTCATAACTTGATATTTGGTCTTGTGCAGAGCATGCGTTGAATCGCTAGGTAAACTAGGCAAATGGGGATAAGGTGACCGAATCAGTTTACCGTTCGGAATCAATTTATAACAGTTCAGTTCATAACACTGTACCCATTCAAATCTTGCTTCTTTTATAAATCTTTCAAACGTTGAAAAAGAAAAAGCATCAAAGTTGCATGTATGTATCTGTTGCAGTTGAAGTTACTTATAAAGAGCTTCAAGATAGTAACGATCGAAAAACTTGGTCTGACAGAATGATAGCTAACGTGACTGGAGAGTTCGAAAATGTGATCGCAAAGTGTACACTCAAAGAACAGTAAGTTTTAATCTATCTCTTCATTTACAACACCTTTAGCAGTGTTCCATTTCCACGTTATTTCATTGAAAACTTATTCGCAATCTTTCTGTTATTCTCAATCACTTCATCAATAAGCTTTTATCGTAAAGTTTCATCAATGAACAAAATTTCCAGATTTGGCTATTCGGATACGCTGAACAAGAAGTTGAGTACAGATAGCAGTGTTAGTCACATTGATACGATCAGTGCCGGTAGCTCGTCGATTGACGCTGAACCAGCAAAAGTTTGTGACAAGAACGACACATCATTATTCCCGGAGAATGTCGCGATTGCATTCGATACCAAACAGTTGCAACAGTTATGCGGTCAGCTTTCGTCGATTCTGCACCCGAATCAACAACGGCGAACAACCGAAAAACGTCAACGTCGCCAATCTGAGTATCCAACCGAACCGATTGCATCGCTTCATCGCACGACAAGTGCACCAAATCTAAGTCATTGTGGTCAAGATGACAACTGAGCAAAACAAACAGGCATATCTCTGCCGCGGTAATCGCATTCCCTTACGAGCCACAACATTTCCGCATACTCATTCAAAACTACGACCGCAAGCAACAACAACCTAAACAATCGAGCAACCCTTCAAATTGTCGTCGTCACGCAAGCATTCTTTGTTCGCATGAATACTGTCGTAACGTCTTTCAATGACCTGACCTGATACCAACTTGGTATCGTGACGTACCACATGCGCTTTTTAACGGATAACAAACGTTACTGGATTCGTTAATTGCCTCTTTAGCAGTAGTACATGTTTTAGAGAACTGATGCAGCAAATCCTCTTGCTCCTCATCAATAAGCACATAAGTTACAGACCGAAGCAGCGATACCGAAACATCGATCGCACTTGCACACTTTAAGATTATGATAAATTCACACAGCGCAATTTGAATGTTCATAGTTGAGCAGTTCGAAAATCGCCGTTACGAATCGACACACAACTAATCGGCTGTTCATATACTACTAATTAGTGCAACTTTGGCTGCATTCAACGCCGAATTTCGCATTGTTCACATACTTGCTTCATTAATTCATCTCTTCCTAAGTCTTTGATTATGGACAACTTGATGCTTCATTGAATTCATCAATTTTTGTAGACTACTTAAATATTGACGTGGAACTAATGTGATGGTTCTGAATAATGATGAGAATGTGTTCTGTCATCAATCGTTCGTTCTTCTTTTGAACCACTATGAATTTCGTGTATACTTTACACGTCTAATATCATATGATATCCGTATGATCCCCACTAATTCACTTGTTTATTCAAATTCTGGTTAGAACATCACACAAGATTGATGAATGACCATCGTTCGGCCATTCTTATTGGTATGCACACCACTTAGTTCAGCAATTACTATGCTATGTGTCATACAAGAATGAAACTGTTTTATGATTCACGTAGTAATGATTCTAATACAAATTTATTCATACACGTGATATGGTAATATCGTGTTTGAGCTCAGAAAACATTCAGTTATGCATCATTTGTTTAGATATTTATATTAGATTGTTGACGAATGCATGATGTCAAATGTGATAAAGGGTGAGATATCGAATGAATAAATCAAGGATTTACGATATGTTGTACCCTACCATTCAATTAGACAAAACAATATCATCGACACTTCAAATCGATCGTTTCTCACTTCTTTCAGAATTCGTCTTGATTTTACTGATTTAATTAATTCAATAATTAATTGAACATTTCATTGCGATCTCTGATATTCTCACTTCTTCGCCATCCAGATGAAATAATGCTTTCATCTATATTGTTTTGTAAACATTTTCAAATTATTATAAAATTATTAACGGCGTTATTGTTATGAATGTTACCATCATTAGCACTGTCGCTGTGATATTCCAATAGTTTCTTTCGCTGTCCACCAAGCAGTGGCTCAGTCTATGTATCCGTTTTGATTTGATTCGATTTTGTTTCATTTCGTTCTTTACTCATCATCTGTGCACAATATAAATAAAATTGGGTAGTAAATGTATTTTTGCGTAATTGTGAGAACGTGAACGTTTCAATGGTGTCATGTAAATACCGTAGTTGATTGGCATGCACTCTATCGATCACGGGCGAAACGGATCTAAACCAAATATTACCAAAAAACAAGACCGTTATTCTCAGGAAAACCGTGAAGGCGCTTTGCACGACGTCGCCATTAGTCATAATCAGCACATTAAAAAAAATTGGTCCATCGAACGATGTATAAATGATGATATGTTTCCGGGCAAAGCTGAGAAGACGGTGAGCTTGAATACATCAAACTCAAATTTCTACAGTTATGTATAGCCTCTCAATTGATCTATAGTGATCATACGGGAATGTGAATGAGCGACTCAGCGCTAGTTGAGATACCTTTAAAAAAATAGCTAGATCTTCTCAACAAAGCAAAATCTGTCGACAAAATATATGAATTTCTTCATCCAGAGATTCTGCTCGATCGATTGGTATGAAGAAATTGATATGTTACTGGTCAAAGCTGAGGGTACGGTAGGCTTGAATGTCTTTACCCGAATAGCATCACAAAAATTAATATATCTTCTCGCAAAATGGAAATTTTCGAGCCACAATTTCATTATTAGAAAGAAGAGATTCTGTTCGATCGAACGGTGTATAAATGATGATATGTTTCCGGGCAAAGCTGAGAAGACGGTGAGCTTGAATACATCAAACTCAAATTTCTACAGTTATGTATAGCCTCTCAATTGATCTATAGTGATCATACGGGAATGTGAATGAGCGACTCAGCGCTAGTTGAGATAGCTTTAAAAAAATAGCTAGATCTCCTCAACAAAGCAAAATCGCTCGACAAGATATATGATTTTCTTCATCCAGAGATTCTGCTCGATCGATTGGTGTGAAGAAATTGATATGTTACTGGTCAAAGCTGAGGGTACGGTAGGCTTGAATGTCTTTACCCGAATAGCATCACAAAAATTAATATATCTCCTCGCAAAGTGGAAATTTTCAAGCCAGAATTTCATTATTAGAAAGAAGAGATTCTGTTCGATCGAACGGTGTATAAATGATGATATGTTTCCGGGCAAAGCTGAGAAGACGATGAGCTTGAAGACATCAAAGTCAAATTTCTATAGTTATGTATAGCCTCTCAATTGATCTATAGTGATCATACGGGAATGTGAATGAGCGACTCAGCGCTAGTTGAGATAGCTTTAAAAAATAGCTAGATCTCCTCAACAAAGCAAAATCGCTCGACAAAATATATGATTTTCTTTATCCAGAGATTCTGTTCGATCGATTGGTGTGAAGAAATTGATATGTTACTGGTCAAAGCTGAGGGTACGGTAGGCTTGAATGTCTTTACCCGAATAGCGTGACAAAAATTAATATACCTCCTCGCAAAGTGGAAATTTTCAAGCCAGTATTTCACTATTGGATAGAAGAGATTTTCATCGATCGAACGGTGTATAAATTATGATACGTTTCCGGGCAAAGCTGAGAAGACGGCGAGCCTGAATACATCAAACTGAAATTTCTGTAGTTATGTATAGCCTCTCAATTGATCTATAGTGATCATACGGGAATGTGAATGAGCGACTCAGCGCTAGTTGAGATAGCTTTAGAAAAATAGCTAGATCTCCTCAACAAAGCAAAATCGCTCGACAAGATATATAGATTTCTTCATCCAGAGATTCTGCTCGATCGATTGGTGTGAAGAAATTGATATGTTACTGGTCAAAGCTGAGGGTACGGTAGGCTTGAATGTCTTTACCCGAATAGCATCACAAAAATTAATATATCTTCTCGCAAAATGGAAATTTTCGAGCCACAATTTCATTATTGGAAAGAAGAGATTCTGTTCGATCGAAAGGTGTATAAATGATGATACGTTTCCGGGCAAAGCTGAGAAGACGGGGAGCTTGAATACATCAAACTCAAATTTCTATAGTTATGTATAGCCTCTGTTGATCTATAGTGATCATACGGGAATGTGAATGAGCGACTCAGCGCTAGTTGAGATAGCTTTAAAAAAATAGCTAGATCTCCTCAACAAAGCAAAATCGCTCGACAAGATATATAGATTTCTTCATCCAGAGATTCTGCTCGATCGATTGGTGTGAAGAAATTGATATGTTACTGGACAAAGCTGAGGGTACGGTAGGCTTGAATGTCTTTACCCTAATAGAATCACAAAAATTAATATATCTCCTCGCAAAGTGCAAATTTTCAAGCCAGAATTTCATTATTAGAAAGGAGAGATTCTGTTCGATCGAACGGTGTAGAAATGATGATACGTTTCCGGGCAAAGCTGAGAAGACGGGGAGCTTGAATACATCAAACTCAAATTTCTACAGTTATGTATAGCCTCTATTGATCTGTAGTGATCATACGGGAATGTGAATGAGCGACTCAGCGCTAGTTGAGATAGCTTTAAAAAAATAGCTAGATCTCCTCAACAAAGCAAAATTGCTCAACAAAATATATGATTTTCTTTATCCAGAGATTCTGCTCGATCGATTGGTGTGAAGAAATTGATATGTTACTGGTCAAAGTTGAGGGTACGGTAGGCTTGAATGTGCCAACCCATACAGCATCATAAAAAATAATATATCTCATGGCAATATGGAAATTTTCAAGCCAGTATTCCATTGTGGGAAAGAAGAGAATGTGCCAACCCATACAGGATCATAAAAAATAATATATCTCATGGCAATATGGAAATTTTCAAGCCAGTATTCCATTGTGGGAAAGAAGAGATTCTGTTCAATCGAAAGGTGTATAAATGATGATACGTTTCCGGGAAAGCTGAGAAGACGGGGAGCTTGAATACATCAAACTCAAATTTCTACAGTTATTTATAGCCCCTGTTGATCCATAGTGATCATACGGGAATGTGAGTGAGCGACTCAGCGCTAGTTGAGGTAGCTTTAAAAAAATAGCTAGATCTCCTCAACAAAGCAAAATCGCTCGACAAAATATATGATTTTCTTTATCCAGAGATTCTGCTCGATCGATTGGTGTGAAGAAATTGATATGTTACTGGTCAAAGCTGAGGGTACGGTAGGCTTGAATGTACTAACCCATATAGCATCACAAGAATTAATATATCTCCTCGCACATGTGGAAATTTTCAAGCCATGTATTTCATTATTAGAAAGAAGAGATTCTGTTCGATCGAACAGTGTATAAATGATGATATGTTTCCGGGTAGAGCTGAGAAAACGCATTCATTTAAATTGTGTAGACTCATCAAAATGGTGGCGTTGATAGCTGCGAAGTGACACAAATACCAGTCTCTCC
>JAPYMA010000760.1:0-16055 GCA_035041965.1 Anisakis pegreffii | reverse complement strand
GTGCAAAATTTGAAAATTTTCGAAAATATTTTTCGCTATATCTAAGCGGCCGCTTAAGATCCACGCCGCATATTTATCTCATGCAGCGAACCTTCACAACGTCCAATCCTGTGTGCAGCGGAAATCTCTCCGCTGCCCCGATAACCTTCAATATTTTCGTCACTTCGCCCATCAGATGAAATATCACGTCGTGAACGTCCTCCTGGCATATTTCAACAACATTAACCCATAATAATAATAATAATAAAACAAAAAACAATATAAAACAACAACATTAATAATAAATAATAACAAACCAATAAAAAATACCACTCACCACTAAATGCAACGCCTTTATTCGTGGCAGCATATCCATCACCATACTCTCCAACGTACTCTGACGTTCCATATACCAATCCAATCTTAACAATACTATCATTATTATTTACTATTATTACGACACTTGTTTACTTTGTAAGACACGCACGCGGACACGCTCGCGTATAACAACTCAGGCCACGCCCACTGCACATGGCCTCAGCCTAAGTGCAACCTCAGCCTTATCAAATCGTAGCCTCAGATCGCTCGATGTTACCAGCACAGGGCTGGCAAGCGAGCTCAGGCTTAGGCTTAGGGCTGAGACTACGCTTAGGCTGAGGCCATGCGCAGTGGGCGTGGCCTCGGTCTATGAGAAAGCGTGTGCGTGCGCTGCTGTACGCATGCGTAGTCCCCAAAGTAAACAAGTGCCGTTACTATTATTACTATTATTATTATTATATATATTATTATTATTATAACTAAAGACGGTCAAAAACTACTCACTTCGACTGCTGCATCAGAAACGACAACGCGCACATGGCGCGTCGCGAACCGTCCGCACGCTTCGCTACCGGAAACATAAAGGACCCGGCCAAGAGGTCCCGCTTCGGCACCAACGTCAACTTGTGATGCAGCGGATTCGACGGCAGCTGCGTACTGAAATTTTATCGACTGATGACGTTTCGGCACCAAAATCATTGCGGTGCCAAAATCTGGGTGGGCGAAACATATTGCAGCTCAAAATCACAATCGTTGCGGGACACTTTGGCACGATGTCAAGTCAACAAATTTAGAGCGCGCGCAGCCGCACGCCCAACAAAAACGCTCACCTGCAAATTTGCTCGGCAAGCACCGATTTGGCGATGAACCGCTCGTCGCTCAACTCGTCCGCGTGCGTCTCGTCCCCACCCCCGCAACCGCACATCGTCTCGAGCACGTCCAAATCCTCCGCGTAGTCATCGAAAAGCGTCGACGTCTCGCACGCGCGCATCGAACCACCGTCACGCGTCGCGTCATCGTCCTCCACTTCTGGCTCCGCGTAACCCTCGTCCGTCGGCTGCAAAATGTGTCGCTCAGCTCGCGTGTCTTCGTGCGTGCGTATCGCGTTTCGTCGGCGAAGCGTATTGCACGCGCGCGCATAATAAAAAATACCAACCTTCCCACCGCTAGGCGATCGCACCGCAACGCACGACGCACTCAGGTCACTATGCGTTGAGATTGTGCCCGTAATACCCGAATCACCTGCTGACGAAAACATTGCTAGAATTCGAGAGAATTAGAGATAGAAATTTGGGAAGAAAAGGAAAAAGGCTCAGAACCGAATCGCCGCAAACGACCAACCTTGTTGTTGAGGCTCATCGCCCTCACCCTCCGCGCCGTTTCTCTTTTCCACATCCTCATTTTCCACACTCTTCAACGTCTTTTCCGTCTGCTTCTCTTGATTTCCAATTGTATTTTCACTCTCCCCTCTCCGTCTTCCGAAACGTTCGAGAAACTAGACGCTTGTGTGTGCACCTCAAGCAGAAAAAATTTCACCGAATTTTTAAACATCATGGAAAAATTCACGAAATTTCCACGTTCCAAAAAAATTAATCACCACCAAAGAAACACTATGAGAATTCGAGAGAGCCAGAGATAGAAATACATCAAACAACCAAAATAAACCACAAAAATGAAACTACCTAATGAACTCACCGAATCAGATTTATGCATATTGGCCTCAAACGTCCCAAGACCATGACCTCCTCCCTCCAGATAGCTCTCGTACCCCGTCAACCGCGCACCCCCTGGGTGTACCCCCTTCCACGAGGGTCACCCCCGTTTCGCACTCGTCCGCGCCTTGCCCTCCCCTCAAGAGCATCGATAAATCTTGCGGTGTATTCGGGAAGAACTCGTTTCTGGCCACCTCCTGCAATTCCTCCGTTGCCGTGCTCTGACTCTCCTCGAGTTCCGATGACGCGGATGCGAAACTAGCCTGAAATTATTCAAAAAATTCAGGTACCATTCCCAAAAATTCACCTGAAATTCAAGTACCACTTCAAAACATCCAAAAATACCCCATCCCCCCCAAATAATACTCACCATTAAACGCGATCTCCTACCCTCTCCATCCTCCTCACTATTTCCCATCGCTCTCTCGTCCTGCTCCTCTCCATCCAGCGTTGTCTCTGATTTCGTCGCACCACCACTCGTATCACTCGATCGCATAAACTCATCCAAATAATGCACATTCCTCTCCAGCCGGCTGTCACCAACGCCCTCAATTCTGCCACAATTCAACGAGTCATTTCGTGAAATCGTCGATGGGGTTATCTGAAAATATTTTTCATTTTCCATAAAAATTTTCCATTCCGAACTGAGAATTCCAATGGAACGTTGGAAAATTCCAGTGGAAAGTTAGAAAATTCCATAAAAATGCCGCGTACCATACTGTCGCAAAGAACACCGGAATGCATTCTCGAACACACCGAACACACGTCCAACTCTGCAATCGCGCACGTCAGCAATTCCTCCTGTACAAATATTACCATCATTATCAATAAAGAAACCAGCAAACAAGTAAACAAAACCGTAAACAAGTAAACAACACCGTAAACAAGTAAACAAGTAAACAAAACCGTAAACAAGTAAACAAAACCCTAAACAAACCCGTAAACAAGTAAACAAAACCCTAAACAAACCCGTAAACAAGTAAACAAACACCGTAAACAAAACCGTAAACAAGTAAACAAAACCGTAAACAAGTAAACAACACCGTAAACAAAAAGTAAACAAAACCGTAAACAAGTAAACAAAACCCTAAACAAACCCGTAAACAAGTAAACAAACCCGTAAACAAATAAACAACACTGTAAACAAACCCGTAAACAACTAAACAAACAAACAACAACCACAACCACAACACAACACAAAAAATCACCACCACTCACATTAAACACGTCATCAATCTCCTCGTAATTATTCGTGCTCGGTGCCTTCGATACCGACGACGTCATGCTCGTCGACGTGTCCTCCTTCGAGTCCTTCGATGCCGTCTCCGAGTTATTACCCGACCTCGATGCCGGCGTCAATCCCGTACCCGATCCCAGACCCAAATCTGCAGCCAGAGTTGCCGGAGATGCGCGGCTCGTCGATACTTCGGGTTCCCAAACGAAGCACAGCTCTGGCCCGTTCATGTAGTCGAACGATGACCATAACACCTTTTGGATGGCGCACCCGTCACGCACCGTCAGCTTTAGACGTCTTGTGCAGTCCTTTAATTATTATTATCGTTCAATATTATCATTATTTAATATTATTACTATTATTATTACTATATTACTATTACTATTATTACTATATTATTACTATTACTATTAAATTATTACTATTAATATTATCATTACTATTTAATATTATTGCTATTATTTAATATTTTCATTACTTACAACAATTATCGCTATTATTATTATTATTATTATCATTATTCTCCAATTATTATTATCATTCAACATTATAGTTATTATTTAATATTATATATTTAATATTATTACTATTATTTAATATTCTCATCATTTACAATAATAATTACTATTACTATAACCGTCATCCTGAACTCACCTCAACAGCTTCATAGACACTCCAGAAGTCGGCGGCTTCCATATCGCATCCAATTCGAATTAACAATTTAATTGTATATAATAAATAATAATAATAATAAATGACAATTAATTAATTCATCACACTGAAAACATTAATATTTTAAAAAATATTTTAAATTCACAACAAAATAAACGCCATATTAAATTAATTCAATATACCGCATAACCGTGACCACCTTTTTATACTTACTTTCTTACTTTTACTTACTTTATACTTACTTTTTATACTTACTTTATACTTACTTTCTAAATTACCCAGTAATAATAATAATACTAAATAATAGAAACAATAATAACAATAATAATAAATAAAACAATAATAATAAATAATAATGAATAATAATAAAGATAATAATAATAATAAATAACAACAATAATAGATAAATAACAAATAATAAATAATAAAATTCGACATGTGACCGAAAAACTGCGCAATCTCAAAATGTCAGAGAGTCAGAGGCGCTGGCAGAGCGCAGACAACGAGAGATGGCGTTCACAACTGCTCCGGACGGAAAACTCCAAACACTGGCGAGAACATCACCAAACCAATGCTGAACTGAAGAGACGCAGACAGCGAAAGATGCGTCTGGGTGAAAATCGCAACTGCATCACATAAAACTCCACCACTGCACCACCACAAGTCTATTTATTTGCGGATAATTTTTTTAAATTTTATACTGTCCCCCTCGTATTTCAGGTTATTTTTAACTTAACCTGAAATACGATGGAGGATTTCGCTTCCCTACCAAAAAATTCCTTCATTACGCGTTTACACGTGATCTCTTCATCTCTCCAACGCAACCTTTCCAATACCGCCAAAAATATTTAATTTCAGGTCTCATCACAACCCCCCCCTCGATACCAGATCCCATCTGATGCTATCTATACCCTTCGCTCCAGTTGTCTGAATAAAATCCTATGTTCAAGACGGCTTTCAGCACCAAATTATTCCACATTTTCATAATCCAATCAAAACTACCAAATTTTTCCACAGCACCCATCAATATTTCACGTCACTTCCTACGTTTTAAATCTCACTATTCTCGGGTAAACCTAAACTTCCCGGGAACTCAAACCGCTAAACTCTCCACAAAACCTTTACCGAACTCTTGCCCGCCGGGTAACTTCGTTCCCTTGGCTATCCGCAGCTACAGCCGCAGCAAAACTCCATCGGTGCTTCTCCGCTGTCCTACCAAGCCCACCACCCATCACTTGCGTCCGGTCACTTCGAATGATGAGTTCAATGGCCGGAGCTGGAGCTCCAGCTGGAGCCGGAGCTCCGGTCGGAGCCGATTTGACCGACTCCGGAGCCTCAGGCAGCTCAAACCAGTCAACACTAGCCAATAGCATGGACGGGTGTCAAAATGTATTCGCACCAAAAAAAATATTGATCCTCAATAAGATGACACGACTGGAATTCGAACGCCGAACGCACGCCACCCTCACCGAACAGCAACTACAACGTTTGGTTTGTGCCCACCCACAAAAATTTTCCTCCTTTTCCTTTCCATTTTCCGCAAAAATTTCCCCCATTTCTATCTCTCACCTCTCTCATTTTCCCACTCTATTTTTCGCCTGTTCCAGCTCAAGAAAAGAGGATCAGATTATAAGCGATTGCAAGAACGTCACGACCAGCATAACGCCTTCCTCAAAGTGATCGAAGACGAGCTAAGGTACATCATAACAACAATAATAAATATTATAAAATAATAAATATAATAAAAATAATAAAATAATAATATAAAAATAATTATTATAATAAAAAATAATAAACACCCGCCTCCTTTCAGCGCTAAAATAACACTCACGGTATTGAGTGCCAATGCAAAAAACACCGCTATGTCAACACCACAATAAAAATAATAATTAATATTAATAATAATAAATAATATCAATATTTATTATACAATAACAATAATTATTATAAATATAATAATAAATAATAATAATAATAAACAACACTACTGATAATAATACACCATCAAAGATACTGCATAATGTACACGATACACTGGGACTGGGACATTCCGCCAAATGGGGCATTTTGCCCCCTGCCAGTTTGCACCTGAATTTAACCTCTTCACGGGGTGATAATGCCAAATACCAATGAATAATAACAATATCGACAAAATTTTCAGAAATACCCCATGGTACCCGCCCTCCTCGAAAAAATTCCCAAAATTGTGGTACCCTAATTTTTTCTAATTTCAGGTCAGCCGGCATTGAGACGCGTGTCGTGCAGCGGTTCGAGTATGATCACGATTCTGTGGAGTGGGCTGACGTCATCTTCTCGGCTGGCGGTGATGGGACGTTTCTGCTGGCCGCGTCGCGTGTCGCCTCGCATGACAAACCCATTATCGGCATAAACACCGATCCAGATGGGTTCGCAAAGCTCCACCCCTTCTAATTTTTGTAGTACTCAACTCGACCTGAAATTAATTCCAGGTCACGCGCGCTTTTCCAGCATTCAGCATTGAGAATCTAATTTCAGCTCCGAGGGTCACATGTGCTTGCTGAAGAAACGTCCAAAAGAGGATTTCAAAGCGGCGCTCAAACGTCTTCTAGACGGTGATTTCAGGTCAGCCGGCTCTACCCCTTTTGAAAAAAATTAAGCTCCTCCCCCTCCGCAGAAAAAAATAATTTCGCTCCGCCCACTCACCCAACCAAATTCTAGGTGGATGTTCCGCCAACGGATTCGGATCCGCCTCATTGGTGATCCGGGCCGTATCGAGCATATCGAACTGCACGATCAGCAGCTCAATATCAATTCGAGTAACGCTTGGCATGGAATGCTCTCAGAACGCAGATCGTAAGTCTGTCTATACACCTCCCTCAAAAAATACTTCCCCCATGGTACCCCTCATCAAAAAGTTGACCTGAAATTAATTTCAGGGGTGAGCAAAGTGACGGGAGTGCCGAGCAGTTGAACGATATCCAACGTGAGGTGGTACTGCCTGAGTTGGCGTTGAATGAGGTGTTCATTGGGGAGAGTTTGTCGTCGCGGGTATCATACTACGAACTACAAATCGACGATGGGCAGCCAACCAAACAAAAGAGTAGCGGTGTAAATGTTTGTACAGGTAACTCCGTCACTCTTATCACCGTTATCAGTAATCTTATCAGTGTTATCACTAATCTTATCACTGCTTTCACCACTCTTATCATTATCATCACCACTCTTATCATCCAATCCAAGCTGTCATCACCGTTATAATTGACGTTATCACTAACTCGAACCTGACCTATTATCACTACAATTCCCTCTTATCACCGTTCTTATCATTATTATCACTATTCTTATCACCCCAATCCTATCACTGTTATCACCACTATCACTACCGTTATCACTAGGCCAAGCTTGACCTCTGACCTCATCGCTGTCTGCAAATATTCCAGGAACTGGCTCAACCTCGTGGTACTATAACATCATCAAACTGGATGAGGAGAGTGTTAAAGACATAATGCGAATCGCTTCTGATGAATTGAATCAGCAAATACCCTACGAAAACAAAGAATTGGTAAAACGCGTGTGCAGTGCGTTCAATCGCAAACTAATATTCGCACCTGATTTTGAAAGTGAGTTGGAAAAATAATACTTAGCGTCGTAACCTGAAATTAATTTCAGGTCAATTTTCCCACCTCAAAAAAGCGACCTCTCTCTTTGGTCATGTACACTTCTAGGCCTCTCTTCGTGGTTCTTACTTAGTGCCAACGACACGCCATATTTAAATCAGGGAAGAGTAAAGGGGCGGGGCTAAATTATTTCCAAATTTAAAAAAAATTTATCAAGTACCACATTTTCCTTTTCTTCTTTTCCGTTAATCTCTCAACATCTCTTATTCTCTGTTCCTCCTCCTAACCCATTATATTTTTCCGGTTTAGAAATGGCGTTTCTGGTGCGCGACCCAGTTAGCAATGCCACGTTCCTACCGTCCGCGCATCGCGGGTTTGCGTCGCGTATTCGCGTGCGGTCGCGTTGCTACGACGCGCATTTGGTTATAGATGGAGGCGCTGCGTACAAATTTAACGATGGTGCTGAGGCTATTTTAGAGGTCAGTATTATTTTATTAAATATTATTTATATATGTATATTATTATTATACAATAAAAATATAATAACAATAATTATTATTATATTATTTTAGGTTCACCCAGAGGACGCCCTCAAAACGGTTGTATTTCGGTGACCAACCGACCGCTCACCATCAATACAGAATGCGAAATGACCGCCCAATTCGCGATATATTTTAATTTTGACATAATTCTATTAAATATGTCTTTCGCTTTTCATTGATATCACTTTATATTTGCATTTATGTATATTCTTACAGAATATATATAATGAAAATTATTACTATTGTTATTATTATCGTTATTGTTATCACCTTATCAGTATTACGGTAGCTCTGTTATCACCACTATCACTACGGCTGCTATCAGTTCCATGCATTTATCACTTTGTTATCACTCTCTTATCACTGCGTTATCGTTTTCTTATCACTTTGTTATCACTAAATTCGCAGACTCTCAATAAATTTTTACCACGGAAATGTATCAACTCCACTCAGAATACATAATAACAACGATAATAATAATAACATAATAAAAAAGAAATTGGACACTTGCCAGCAATAGTATCTCGCGACCGCATCACCAATCAATTCAGTTGGTCACTTTGTCTCGTCTCTTGGCCGTTTGCCAATACAACATCTTTTCGGCATTTTGCCAACGTACATTTCCTTTGTGCCATTCGCCTGGAATGCCGTTTTGAGCGGGAGCGTTTGATGACGATATATCGCAATTCACGATTGCTTGCCTGAACCAGGGAACGGGTCTCACAACGAAAACTGTCTTACTGTACAATAGCAACAATCAAAACGATCGCTTGCCTATGAATCAACGAGCATTTCAGAGCACCAGAAACTTCAATTTCAAATTCAAACAAAACAAAAAACGCGAGACTAAAAACAGAACTGAAAAAAGAAAACAACCGACCGCTCACCATCAGCGCAAAATCGAACACTAACCAAATAAGTGGGCAATCTCAGCATACACGTCAAAACGGCCAACATCGACGCCAAATCCGTGCACGTCATATAAAACGAGAAATATTGTTGAATCAACGTATCGTAATCAATAAACTCCCAGAATGTAACGAACACGTTCGCCGCATTCGACAGCACGTAAGTGAAACACAACAACACCATTGTCCATGTTGCGCTACGCACGCGCTCCTCAAGTACCATTATCATTATTATTATTATTATTATATTTATTATTATTAATTACTATTGTTATAGTAATAATTATTATAAAATCCCCACAAATTTTGACAAAAAATGCAACATTAATAAACCCATCCAAAAACCAGATAAATTCATCTTACAACACAGCTGAACACAACCGACCGCTCACCATCAGCGCACAGTCGAACACTGACCAAATCAATCGAAGAAAGCTCCCATAACCTTTACCAAAACCACTACTCACTATCCTCTGACATAACTAATTATCACCACTATCACTACCGTACCTTATCACCTTATCACTACCGTACCCTTATCAATCAATAAGCACCGACCTCATTCCGCAGCTGCACCGCACCGGTCAAACGAGCACAATTCCTTTCCGAGCGTATCTGTGCCTTTATCGCTCCCACAATCATCAAATTAAAACAAATTATCAGAATGAACGGCACCACGACCGTCACCAAATGCCGCATCCAGAATCGATACACCGTCCCGTACCACAGCGTTGCGCATTTCGCCGACAGATCCACCACATACTCGGACACTGTGCCAACACAGGCCGGCTCAAACCTGAAACTATTCATAATCATAATAATAATAATAACAAAAATAATAATAAATAATAATAAAGAATAATAATAACAATAATAATAATAATAATGAATAATAATGATAACAATAATAAATTATTATCAGACTAAACCCATCCAATAATAATAAACCCATCCAAAAACCAGACAACTCATTGCACAACGCAGCTGAACACAACCGACCGCTCACCGCCAACGCAAAATCAAACACTGACCAACCAAAAACATAAACGATAATAAATAACCTCAGTTCCAGCTCCGTCACCATTGGCGCCTTCATCAGCAACGCGAGCACTAACGCGAGCGCGCACAACGCACGCCGATTGCGTCGCGCCATCGTCAAACGCGCGCCATTGCGAACCGTCAACAGATAGCGTTCAATCGATACGAACACCAAAATAAAACTGCAATTTCCGAAAAATTCAGCGAAAATTTCCGAAAATTCTTATTGCGGAAAAAATTTCGAAAAAAATCCATCAAACTTTCACAAATTATATCAAAATCTATAAAATTCCATCGAAAAATCATAAGAATTCCGCCGAAATCCTCACTTTTCACTACATAATCCATAATCTCCTAACGAAGAACCAAACCAAATCGAAAATAATCAACAATGTAAACAAGCCAGCAAGCCAGAAAGTAACCACAACCATTAACAACAAAAGTAACCGACTACATCCAAAGTAAAGTAATGTAACTCCAGCAAAAGTAACTTAACACCAAAAGTAAAGTAACTTAACACCAATAAAAGTAACGGAACACCAATAAAAGTAACTTAACACCAATAAAAGTAACTTAACTCCAATAAAAGTAACTTAACACCAATAAAAGTAACTTAACTCCAATAAAAGTAACTGAACTCCAATAAAAGTAACGAAAACAAGTAACCACTCACCACGATGCGGACATCGCCACGTGCGTAATCGTCAGCAAATACCCGAAATACGCCCACCACAACCTCGCCAATTCCATCGATTGCAATCGATCCTTCAGATAATCCACTCCAATCACCGGAATATAGCACAACGATACGATTAGATCCAAGATGGCCAACACCAGAATATAGCACAGGTGTGAAGAACCGCCGTTACTACCGTAATCCGCACGCGTTCCGTCCGTCCCGCCGCTGGCGCGTCTACTTTTCCGCACAAGACTCCAGGCCAACACCGAATTGTTCAAAATTGACACCAGTGAAAAAATGGAGCCACATACCAGAATCGGAGCACTAAAGCCGATCTCACTGGTCAGCGAACATAGTAGCCGCTCCGAAACGTCCGCCGCCGTCTCAGCCACCCTGTCAGGGTCGGCCGGGTGCCGCCCGAGCTCGCCAACCTGCCCTCCGGGCACAAGCTCGAACCCAAGTCCAACGCCGTCTCTGACGGCTGCCGCCACCCCTTCGCCACTTCCCTCTCCAAACAGGGCCGCCGAATCCGTTCCGTTCCTTCCGGCAATATCCCGTAAATCATCGACCCTTCGACTGGCCGCATTCAGAAGACCCACCAAATTCGGTGCCAGCACCTCAAGCTGAGCCCTCAGCACATCGTCGTCCACCTCAAAAAGCATCCGATTCGGTGGGTGGCTCGCTGGCGTTATCGTCCGCAGAGTCGCCTCCACGCTTCCAGTGGTCGTTGCACCAGCAGACGTCACCATCAGCGATTAACGATTCAGGATTAAGTTAACGATTAGATTCAGATCAACGTATCAGTAGTTTCAGATCAACGATTAGATTCCGACTAACTTTAAAATTATCGATTCAATCCAATAACACTAATTAACGACCCAATTCAATAACACTAATTAACGACCCGATTCAATCCAATTAACGTCAATTAACGACCCAATCCAATACCGCTAATTAAGCATCCAATCCAATAACACTAATTAACGATTCAACCCAATACCGCTAATTAAGCATCCAATCCAATAACGCTAATTAACGACCCAATTCAATCCAATAACATTAATTAACGATCCATCCAACCGGATACTAATCGATCACCACCACCAAATCAACAATCCATCACCTCAAATTCCACCAGTCAAATACCATTACCACTAAACATCCTCGATAATCCAACGCACCAGATCGTCTCCTATCGTCAAAATAACCATTATCATAACATTATCAAAACATTATAACATACCATATCACAGCATTATGACGAAGCATAACATTATCATATCACCGCCTTATCACAATCTTATCACCGTCATATCACTAACATTATCACTACCTTATCACCACCACATCCGTATCACATCACTACCATATCACTACCTTATCACCATCTTATCACCGTCATATCACTAACATAATCACTACCTTATCACCACCACATCCTTATCATATCACTATCTTATCACTACCCTATCACTGCTATCCTCGCCACATCAACACACACAATCCCAAACAAACCTAATTACCGGAATTTCCAACGTTTATAATCGCTCACCAACCCTAATCCCTCCCCATAAACATTCCCATCTGCACTAAACAAACCACTCAACATAAACAATCCATCCATCCATTTAATTATCTCAATACCCTTCACTTCACTCTCACCATCCCGCACCTCAATCACACTCAAATAATCAATCCACCCACAAATGCCCAAGTTACAATCTGCTTGTGGGCGGTGCTAACTGCCCCTAGCTCCACCCCTTCTGCTCGCTGATTCGCTCATTCCGCCCAGAAAGCACCGCCCACCCTGCGCGTATACGCATTTAATAATAATCACGATAATTACTTCAACAATGTCAGCAATAGTAATCCCAATAATAATAATAATAATAATATCGATATTAATAATAATAAATATAATAGCAATGTACTTTCCCACTAATAATATAAATAATATTAATAATATCAATATTAATAATAATCACCATAACAAAATGCACTTTTATATCATACACATCACTTTTTATAATGAACCAATCCTCCCTCTACACAAATAAACTCTAATTACATATATACTATTATATATACACATATATACTTATATAAATACCTATATATATACCTATACCTACATATATACCTACACCTGTACCTATACAATTACCTATACACCTACATAAATACCTATATATACCTATACAATTACCTATACACCTACATAAGTACCTATATATATACCTATACAATTACCTACATACCTATATAAATACCTATACAATTACCTACATACCTATATAAATACCTATACAATTACCTACATACCTATATAAATACCTATACAATTACCTATACACCTATATAAATACCTATATATACCTATACCTGCACTTATACCTATACAATTACCTATACACCAATATGAATACCTACATATGACCATCTCCCAAACCATACACACACAACGTATCAATTTCACTAAAACTATCTATCGCAGCACTCAATTAAATCTTCGCAAATCTGCCTTAAAAGTATACTTTCTTAAAGTATAAAGTAAAAGTAACAGTAAAAGTATCATCTCGTATTCACACACTCCAAAAGCACTCAACATCTCAATATCAAATATCACCACAAACCCAAAAACAAACCACAAAATGCAACCAACCAACTAAACAAACGCCAAATTCAAAAAATATTCAAAAATAAATAATTCATCGCACTCTGCTTTTCTGCATTAATAAATTCGCACACTTCACTCAAATTCAAATCCAAATCTCAAAATCAACTAATTAACAATCAACCATATCAACAAACCACTACACTCAGCATTGCACATTAACACTAAAGAGCCAAAGAGCACTCGAAATTTCTCGGGATAAGGTAGTGGTATGATAAGGATGTGGTGGTGGTGATAAGGTAGCGATATGATAGTGATACGGTAGTGATAAGGTAGTGATAAAGTAGTGATAATTTTAGTGATATAATACTGATAAGACGATGATAAGCTAGTGATATCATATATAACTTCTCCAAAAAACAGTTTCGTCCTCAAAATTTACGAATAATAAAGATTTGTTAACAAAACTGAACAAAACGACCAAAACAAAACTTTCCTTTGCGTTTCATCGAATAATTTTTGAGCGAATACACAAATGCAATAAATAAAACTTTTCATCTTTCATCTAACGCATTCAATCGAATACATTTTTCTCGAAATCTCATTAAGCAACGCAAATGAAATGCCATCATCGTATAATCAGATAACCACGAGCACACGACCACCACCACAATAAACACACCAACTAATTCGTCATATTCCAAGAATTTAAGTTCGCAGTCAAATTTCCTGTCTGTCGTCTCTCCTCATCACTTCCTCTCATCGCAAATAAAGTCATCGCAAATAAAACCTTGCACATTCCTACTTCCTTCTCCGAAATTAGATCATTTTCGTCCTTCTGCTTCTGCCAGATAAACGGAAAAAAGTAACGCCTTCAGGAAGTAATATTGCCAGAGACCAAAGTTCTCAAAAAGTAACAATCGTCACCGAAAAGTAACGATTCCAAAAGTAACGCTACCGAAAAGTAACGATTACAAAAAGTAACGCGCAACTAATATTTCCCCAAAATGCAACTATAACCTATAAACTACAAACTACAACGAACAAACACCAAAAAGCAATCACCACATAAAAATCACACAAATCCATTAGCAAATAATACTTCTGCAAATAGTTTACTTCTCAAATTCCAAATCGCTTTAAAAATTTCTCAAAGTATCTTTACTCCCACTCTCTCTCTCTCTCTAAAATCAACTAATCCGTCTAATCCTCTTCAAATACCGTACTATTTTTCTCAATTACATTCTCCTATATCAAATATTCATAAAGCTATTTAGCAGCTAGACCGTCTAGCTACTCAAGTCTATTACTGCCTTATAAAGACGGTGATAGATAAACAATAACAATAATAATAATACATAATAATAATATTTACAATACCACTAATAATATTTATAATAATAATTTTAAAAAATAATATTTATCATAATAGTAATAATATTTATGATAATAATATTAATAATAATATCATTAACACCAATAAATAATAATAATCAAACACCACAATTAAAAAAATCGAAAAATAAAAATAATTTAATTCAGAAGACTCACCATTCCATATCTCTCCTCGCAGTTGCAGAATACCTTGTACCAGACAATATATATACACCAGTATACACACTCAGACAATATATACACACCATCATCACAACTCCATCCATATTAAATAATAATTGACTGCAATATAATATTAGTAATAATAATAACAGTAGCAACAGTAATAACAATAACCCAATATGATAATATATCACAAACATTAATAGTAATATCAAATTATAGCAGGAATAATACCGTTACCCAGCACAGAAGAGCAGTCGCAACATACAATAGCAAATAACACGACGACACCAACACACAACACCTTCCGACCAACCGACCGCTCACTACCACCACAACGCATAACAATGACTGTTCACTGCCGACGCCACCTATTATAACATTGCGCGAGCGCGCGCGATTTCACTTTCCCGCGCATTTTGCTCGAATGCTCTACTTTGCCATACGTTGGTGATCAAATCTGATCTGTTTCTGATCAAAACTGAAAATTATGATTATTATTGCGTATTATTATATATTATTTAATGTTAGATCTATTACTAATAGTTCTTGATCTTAGATAATCTGATGAATTGGTGTTTATATGACTGACTATCGGTATCAAACTGTTCATGTGATGTCACTTACTGCATGCCATCAATGTATTCGATCAACTTCACTAATCATCATTGTTTCATGATGAACATTGATCAACAATGATCAATGCACCATCTTTTATTCGCGTGTGTTGATCAGTCAGCACTTGCATCGTTGTGGTATGCTCGATGCGGTTTGTTATTATACTGTGAACGCGATTGCGATGTGGTTATGTTATCATAGTGTTTGATGAGTCTTCGGTGTTGAAGTTACGGAGTTAGGTGGTATTGATTTGATGATATTCAGTTTACTTTTGCTCCAAATGATTGACTAGTGATACTATTAGGTGTTAGGTTGCCAGGATTAAATAATCTCGTAAAGTGATATCCGATCGCAGCACATCGCTGAATGATAATCCATGGTGAATGATTCTCGTTCTAGGACATCAGGACGCGTGATGGATCACGGTCGATGGCGTCGAGCGAACGATGTACTGGTATTACACGATCTGAAAGGGGTGAGTATTGATGATTCGATTTTGAGCTGAATTGGTAAATAGAATATCGTGATAGTTGTTTTGACTTTTTGCTATAATCATTGTATTGGTGCTTTTTTCAGGATGATATTTGA